>JAUMHM010024510.1:5987-16565 GCA_032362435.1 Melikaiella ostensackeni
TCCTCTAAGAAGTACGATATCTTCCCAAGAGGAGAAAAAAGAAACAGTGGAAGAGACCAGCGAAAACAACTGCTGAAACGAACAAAATTGCCAAGAAAGCAGCCAATAAAACAAACATGCGAAGACGATATAAAACTGCAATTCCAAGAAGTAAACCAAAAAGTAGGACAGAAAGGTGCATGAAAATAAAATCCATCAAACTCATATTCAAATAAATCACCAAAATAACCAAAAATATCACTTTTAGACACATTCAATAGATTTAATTTTCAAAGTATATTTCCCAATTAATCTTACACTAGGTGTAATGCAGGCATTGTAACTTGTAATTTAACAATGACAGTCTCAACTCTGTAAATGCGAAGAGCAATTACACTAACAGCGTATAATATTATGTAACGCAAGAAATTAGCATGAGGGTGTCCCACGAGGTTCACCGGCGTGAAGACATTAGCGAACGGTCGCGCGGCCTCACCTGTAAGAAAAATCCTCAGCTTTCTAACTAGATTATTATGAAAAAATCAAATGGGTTCAAATTTGAGAAATAGTCAAATTTATTTTTGATTTTTGAGAATGGATCTCAAATTTTTATTTTTTAAAAATGTTTGTAATTAGCAGAAATATCGTGAAAAAGTTTGTCGGAAACATATCTGGTAAAATTTCGTTTTCCACAAAAGGAAAAAGTTAAATACGTTTGAAGAAGAGACTAACCATCAGATGTCAAAAAATTCAACACCCCCTACTTTTACAAATATTTGTCAAAACAAAAAAAAATTTCTGTACAAAGTGCAACCCAATAGAACTCCATTCAACAAAACAGCCTTAACAGCGAACAGTGCATGCGTGATTTCTCGCGATTTTCCTCGACCTATAGAGTCTCCCGCGATTAAATAAAGCTTCCTGCGAGGGACTCCAGAGCCTCCCACGAGGGCCTCCTGAACCTCCCACAAGGGCCTCCAGAATCTCCAGCGAGGACCACCAGAGGCTCCCACGAGGGTCTCCAGAGCCTACCGTGAGGGCCCCCAGAGCCCCCACGAGGGTCTATAGAGTCTCCCGTGATTAATTAAATTGAAATGAATATAATTCAAATTTTTATTATCTTCCAAAATTCAACAAATTTGTCGAAGAGTCAATCTGAATTTTGAAAAATGTATGTTCTTTAAGATAAAATAATTTCTCTCCAATAGATGAAGACAGTTATCCACAAACGGAATGCATGAGAAAAATTCAAAGAAAATATTAACATCATGAGAGAGAAGGTAAAAAACATGCAAAATAATAAACCGTACATCGGGAATTCCCCCTTTCCAGAAACAATAAAATAACTTTTAAAGGGGGCCCCTTTCCAACCCTTACCAAAATATAGACCCAATTTTGTATATGTTTTTGGGGAAGATAGTACAATATTGTTCTACATTTACTACTCTTACCAAAAATATAGATCCCATGTACCACATTACCCCATGTCCCACATTAGACCGAATGACACATTACCCCGGGTGCCATATTAGCATGTGTGCCATATTACCCCACATTCCATATTACTTTATGTGCCACATTACCCCATGGGCCACATTGCCCTATGTGCCACATTACTTTATGCTCTTTTGAAGAGGGCCCCTTCTCAACCATAACCAAGAACATAGACCTTATTTTGTAAATGCTTTTGGAAAAGATAGTACAATATTGTACTAAATATACTACCCTGACCAAAAACGTCGATCTTATGTGCCACATTACCCCGCATGACACATTACCTCATGTGCCAAAAACATAAGCCCAAATTTTTGTAAACCTACGTTTATTTTCCTGAAACGGGGGTTTCATTGTATTTGTTTAATATAATTTGCATTTGGTTTCAAAATATATTATCGATTGTTTATTAGTCGGAATTCGATGAATTAATCAGAACTTCTGGATGTCACGAGCTTTCAGACATTCTTAGACGCCTTTTTAAGATAATATTGTAATTGTTTGAAAGCACAAAATGGATTTTCAGCTACAAATTTGGAATCAATAATATTTATGATGATTTTATAGAATATCTATATGAAAACTTTCGAAATAAACTTGAAAGTTACGATTTGAAATTGAAAAAATTCAAATTTAAGACTTTTCATATTGAAAACTTAAAATTTCTAAATTGAGATTTCATGCTGGTACGATTTTAGATCCAGACTTTCAATGTTTTCCAATTCCAAAAAGATTATTGTTTATTTAGAAATAGAACTGGATTAATTCAAAGATTAACTAATTCCAAATTATTCTATGTTTACGAGTATACTTAAGAATTGAACTGCATCAATTAGAAAATGAATACCATTCAGAATTAGATACGCTTCAATGCACAATTTTTCTTACCTATGAAATTTGGGAATTTTCAAAATGATATATTGAAAATGCATGAAAATCAAAAATTTGCATACAAAATTGAAATTTTTACAAATTGAAATCGTAACAATTTATGAAAACTTCAAGTATGAATTGTATAAATGGAACGTGAAAACGTTAAGATTTAACAATTTCAAATTTAAGTTGTGTGAAACTTAGAATTTGGTTTGGAAAATACATTTTTCTCGTTCTTCTTGAGCGTTCCACTTCTTCAAACGAGTCTCGCGTATCGATTTTCTTAGGTTTGAAAAAATATTATTATTTTAAGTTGGTTGACGCAGTTTCAAATTTATGCCGCCTACAAACTCTGTAGTATATTTGTTGAATGTCTTGAAAATAATTTCTTGATGATAAACTTAAAATTTAATTTAAGAGTGATTTTATACACAGAGAAAAAGTGTTCAGTAGCAGTTACAAAAAGTTTTTAAAAAGTCGGTCAGAATGGCTTTTCGGTCACTTTTAATATTAATTTCGAGAACCTTTATCATCTGGATTCTAACGATTATCGAAGTCGAGGCAAGTGCGCTTGGACACGCTTCGACTTTGGTAACTTATAATATTTATTTCGAGAACCTTTATAATCGTTACAGTCCAGAATATAGTGGTTCTCGAAATGAATTATCAAAGTTGACGAAAAGCTTTAGTGTCTAACTTTTACAAAACTTTTTGTAACGGCCACTGAGTACACTTTCTCGTTGCATAGAAATAATGAAAATATTACTATAAAACTGATTATTGACACTTAAAAAAGATTCCTTGCAAACCGGAAGTTTTTATTGACCTCTAACTTCATAAATAATCCGCTTGTCTTGAAACCCTGAGTTGAAAAGCCTTGAGTTAGGAGGATTGTTCTATTTCTCGAGAGATCATCTTTCTGAATGAATATGAATTGCGTTTTCATCACCATACATTTTTTTTTATAGGTAGGTATGAAAATAAATACATTAGTTCATCAAACTTACGTGATTAAAAAATAATGTTGTATTGTTTAAAACAATGAAACAGAAAGCATGGTACACTTGAAACTTGAAAGGCATTGTGAATATGGAGAACACCTTGTAAAAATATGTTATGATGACCTAAATATTGTTACTTTCATGACAAATAAAGGTGCCTTGATAACTACTTTTGCAGAGAAACGTCTAGGGAGAATTTATCATCAGATCGTTATGCTTCACTCTCTAATTTTAAACAATAATGGATGTATCTACTCCCTGAAGGCCAGCATCTAAAAATTCCCTTATAAATTTCACGTACTATATGCATTAGGGTGGAGCGAAAGAAATTTTTTTTTTAATTCGGAGGGGGTCCAAAAGTTGTAGTTTGGCACCTGCATCTCCTACAAAAAGTTACAGATAAAAAAATATATCTTACGTTCACGCATCCACGATAATGCTCAAAATGAGGTATAAGAGCGAATTTCTTGTTATTTTGGCACGCAGTCAGTTTGTTACTAGATGAAAAGGGTTAGTAAAATCGGTTTCCACAACTATAATTATCCTCAAAAAACAATGTACCAAAAAAAAATTCCCATGCATTGTAAACTGTCATTAATCTTGAAAAAAGGAGAAAAATCACGTTTTTACTTGATTAAATTACATTTTAATTATTAGTAACGATATTTTTATCGATGGAAAGGGTTCTAGAAGTTTAAACTTACATCTACAATCATCATCTGAAAGCTACACAGCAATAAACCAATTCTTATACATCGTAAATTGTCATTAAATTCAAATAAATTATATAAAATCATGATTTTTCACTAGTAGTTGTTCCTTTTATAAATGACTTACATTTTAGAAAACAGTTGACTTTTGAACCTGAAAAGATGAATTTTTAACCAAAGAAGATAAGTTTTCTACCATAAAAGATGAATATTCAACCTCAAAGGACGAATTTTTCAGAATAGATTTGAATTTCCAACCTTAAAACTTCGAATTTTTCACCAAAAAATATGACTTTCATATTACAAAAGATGAATTTTCAACCAAACAGCTGCATTTCTAGAAAAGAAATTGAACAAACAGTTCCTTTGAATGGTGGAACTTTTAAGCCAAAGAAACGAGTTTTAAAGGGACTGTTCAATTATCAACCTGAAATGTGGATTTCTCAACCAAAAAAAAAATGACTTTTTAACCAAAAGTAATAACTTTTTTTAAGATAACACTTGACTTTTAAGCCCAGAAAAATGAAGTTTCAATAAAAGGATCATTTTCAACCAAGAAAGATGAATTTTTAATCAAGAAGAATAATTTTTCTACCATGAAATAATGAATTTTTAACCTAATAGTTAAATTTTTTACCTGAAAAGATGAAGTTTTAACCAAGAAACTGAATTTCCAAACAAAAAGATTG
Source organism: Melikaiella ostensackeni (assembly GCA_032362435.1). Lineage (NCBI taxonomy): Eukaryota > Metazoa > Arthropoda > Insecta > Hymenoptera > Cynipidae > Melikaiella > Melikaiella ostensackeni. The sequence goes on from JAUMHM010024510.1 coordinate 10,734, forward strand.
AACTTCAACCAAAAACCGTTTCATTTTCAACAAATAGTTGAACTTTCAAACAAAAGACGATCTTTTTGAAAGACAATTGCATTTTCAAGCTAAAAAGTTTAATCTTCAACCAACAAAGATAAATTTTCAACAAAAAAGATGACTTTTTTACCGTAAAGGATGAATTCTGAACCAAATAGTTGAATTTTTGAAAAAAAAATTATGTGAATCAAACAGTTGCATATACGATCAGATAGTTGAGTTCTCAAGCCAAGAACACTAATCTTCTAAAAGAGAGTTGCATTTTCAACCTTAAAAATTTGAATTTTCAACAAGACATCTATTTTTAACCCAGAAAGACGAATTTTTCACCAAAAAGATGACTTTTCTGCCGAAATATGAATTATCCAGAAAAAAAATGTTAACCAAATAGTTGAATTTTTAACCTACAAAGATGAATTTCCGCTGAATAGTTGATTTTCCAGAAAAAAAATTGTCAATGAAACAGTTGCATTTACAACCAAACAATTGAAGTTTCAAGCAAAGAAGACAAATTTTCCATAAGATTATTTTCAACCTAAGAAGTGGAATTATAAAAAAATATCATTAATGAAGAAAGATGAATTTTTTACTAAAAAAGATGACATTTCTACTCGAAAGGATTAATTTTCAAAAAAAAAAAAATTTTTATACAAGCAGCTGAATTTACAACCATATAGTTGAACCTTCAGGCAAAAGAGACAAGTTTTCAAAAAGTAGAGATAAAACTTCAACCAAAAAGAGTTGCATTTTCAACCAAATAGTTGAATTTTCAGGTCAAGAAGATGAACTTCACAGAAGATTGTTGAATTTTCTGCCCGAAAAGTTTTATTTTAAATAAAAAAATGTGTTTAACTAAGAAAGTTGAATTTTTAACGAACTTTCAAAAATGATTTTTCAAGAATGATAGACAAAGGTCTTGATTTTGAATCATTCATGCAAATTTAATGACAATTTACGATATTTAAGAATTATAGGTGTAATTACTGATTTTTAGAACCCTCTCCATCCACGAAAAAGTCGTTACCAATAAGAAAAGTATCATTTAATAAAGTGAAAACGTGATTTTTATCCTTTTTTTAAAAATAATGACAATTTACGATGCATACGGTTTTTTTTGGTGCATTGTTTTTTGAGGATAATTATAGTTGTAAATACCGATTTTACGAAGCCCTTTTATCTGGTAACGAATTGATTGCATACAAAAATAACAAAAAAATAGCTATTATACATTATTTTGAGCATTATCGTGTATGCGCGAACGTAAGATATATTTTTTTATGTCACTTTTTGTTGGAGATACAGATGCCAAATTACAACTTTTGGACACCCTTTGGATTTAAAAAAAAAATGAATGTTTTTTCGCTCTGCCTTAATATGCATATTATGATTCAGATGTTGATGAATTTTAGGATCCTCTCTTAATGACCTAATCATAACCCAAGCATGACATGCATTTGATAGTAATTGGCATAATTTAAAATAGCTCTTATGGAAAATGGAGAATCACTTATTAACTGATAATAATAATTTCCAAGCAGAAGGCATCAAGTTAGCCAAAATGTCGATAATTTTCTCAGTCCGATTCAAAAAATGTATAAGCTTTATTGCAACCACTTTGCAAAAACTCAAAATTACCATGCAATCACATACAACTAGTTGCAATCATCAAGAGCCACTTGTAATCTCATCAAATCACGTGAATTTGCTTTAATTAGTGTTAGTCAACTGCAATCACTCTGCAATCACCAGTAAATACTTGGGATTCACGGAACATCGGAGTCAAGTTAATTGTAACTACCAGTAATCACCGGAAATCACATTAAATCAGTTAAAATTACTAGAATTCACATGCATTGACCTAAAATGAATTGAAGTAACCTGCAATCCCGCAATAACTCAAGTTTCATGAAATCCCGTACAATCAGTTGCATATACCTACAATCACGTGAATTCACCTGCAATCAGTTGTAATAAAAGAAAAATAACGTAAAATCAGCTGTAATTACAAGCAATCACCAGCATATACCGGAAATCACCATTAATAAACCGCAATTACATACAATCTGTTGCAATCACCTGCAATATTTCTCTGTGAACGGATATAAAGGAAGCTATTTTTTTCCGTGTTACTACTGTACGTCAACTCAACTTCAATCAAATCGATCATCAAATTTTAAAACCTTAAAGCCCCTATTTTAAAATCTATTAATTCTGGAACTGACAAGTATGTGCTCATTCCCGATTTCACAATGGAGAAACTCATAAAGCTGAAATTAAAATAGTTCACACTTTTTCGATCAGCAATGTTTGATGCTTCAATTAGCCAGGCGTTAATTTTGACGTCATTATGATTTCCAGGACAAGTATGCGCTTTGAAATTCCAGTGTGAGTTAGTGGACGCAATTAATGCAATTGGAGTTTTCAGATACATATCTGCTGTTTTTTCTTGTCAATCAAAATCATGAAATGTTCAGAGGCGTTCTATAATATTTGATTGGAAACGAAGCTCTGGATAATTGTCCATATTCTTGTCAAGAGCGTGATGAATCTTGACATGCGTCTAACGATGTTGACGTAATTTTCATTTCTACTTTTCAAAAACACTTATCATCCCACCGGTTGAGATTCTCCTCGCATTTTAAATCCACTCTCAAAATCCTTCATTTAATAACATCAAATTTTTATGGTCTAAAGCTAGCACTGAACATTTTATGATGAGAAATAAAATATTTTGAAAAAATCTTTAAGAACATGATCTCTAACAAAGTCATCTAGTGTAACAGAATTGCATAAAAAGCCTTAAAACCAGGAAATTATGTTTCCAAACGTCATATGATCGGTTCAAATATTGTTTTGTACATGTGTTATTTTCAAAACGTTTTTGGAATTTTTCATAAATGCTTTCTATATTGTTTAAGGAACAAGACTCAGAGATTCCGAGATAATACTCATATACAAATTTTTCAAAAACAATCCAAAGCTTTATAATGGAAACTTATCTTTTTTTTTGTTTTGTCAATTAATCCAGTAAGCGAGAAGAAATTATTATTTTTCTGATCGTTACCAGAAATCAAACTCACCAGTCGCAAAGCACTTAGTTTGATTTTCAAATACATGAAAACTTTTTTTAATTTTATGCAAAATTTTGTAGTAAAGGCTATTTTGCTAAGAATTTGAAGGGAGTGTAGTGTTCGTGGAACCCTTTTCACCAGTGATGTGTATAAGTGGAATTGAATTATAATTAGTAATATTATAATAAATAATTATATCATAATAATTAATATCATATTAATAATCTATAGTTCGATTCGACTCAGCGCGTGAGTCGTGAGTCGAATTCTCGACACCGATTCAAGTTTAGACTGAGTCGAATTTTTCAAAAACAACTCTAGTTGAGATTGAGATTGAGTAGAGCCTTATTTATTTTAAACTTTTATTTATTTATTTCCTCATTAATTATTGATTCAATTATTGATTAAGTTAAAAAATTTGTTAAGTTTAGAATTTTCGGAAAATGTGCAAAAAACATTTTTTTTGGATTCAGTGAAATGCACACTTTTTGGAAAAGCTGAATATGCCTAACTAGAAATTTCTTCAGCTTGAACCAGAAAAACTTGTTATTATTTTTCTTGCATGCAGACAAAAAATTTTCATGGTGTTTAAACCATTTCAAAATCGTGACAAAATCCCAAACTTCCCAATATCCAAAAATTAATAAATCACAAAAAAAAATTTCCGAAAAAACAAAATGAAATTTGTTTTCATTAGCTCAAACGATTCGACTAAATTTAGCATTTTCACTCCGCCCTACTACTTATTCCTATCATATAAGTTTTCCATTGTATATCCTCTTGTTGTGAACGCGAACTTTGAAAATTTTCAGACGATATGGTACATTACCGCAACTGCTTCTGATGAGGTTTTCGTTGAATGCACAATATTTAATTTTATTTCGTCGTGAATTTGAGTAAACTTATTATTACTCTTGCTTCCAGGATGCACTGACGTTACATTTTCGATATTTCATTACCTAAAATTGTTTAGTACGATTAACCCAGATTTCATTTCAGTAGCATCTTAAATGCAAATAAAATTCACGGAAACTGAAAGAAATTACGCAATAAACTCCACCGTGATGAATTTTATTCTACCGGCTTCCTTAGAACTCGGACTAACTAACCCAAATTGTTATCGTGGAGAAGAACGTACGACGAGTGTTTTTTTCGACTAATTGATTTATTAAAGAAATTTTATGATCTATTGAATTTCGTAGAAGGGTGCGGACTTGCAATTCATATATTTTAACGGAGTTCCTCCGCGGGACATTTTCCAATAATTTGATTAGTTGGTATTTGCGACCACCGCTCCCCTCTAGGGTTACTGACTTGGAGTTTGCGATTAACGCATTTTTTACTTCTAATTCCTTTTCTATTTTCTTCTATTCTTTAGTTTCATGACATCACACCAACTGTCATGCGAACATTTAGTACTAACCTTGTTATCAGGACCATGTGATAAGCTGAATCTTCTAATCTGTCAAGTCATTCACTCTACCTATGGCAGAGTTTCAAGTTAACGTTTGTTGGCCCACCAATTAATTAATTAATAACAAATTACCAACTTCTTTGCTACGAGTGGGAGTATTAACAGTTTCTATAAACATAACAAACTAAATACGAATTTAGTTCATAAAAAAAATTTGCACAAAAATGTATTTTAAAAAATTTACTAATATCTTACAATCTTAATAATTAAAAACTATTACTCATCGCCGTTCACATTAAATTATGGAAATTTATAATCTGGATTTTTTAATGATGAAGCTTCGCTCATTTGATTATCATAATTGGTTAGATTCTCTGAAAATTTATATATTTATAATTTGGAGCAAAAAATGTTTTTCGGATATATAATCTAATTTAATTTTTAAATGTTATACAGTTCTTGATGTTTGATTGTAATGCCTGATAACGCCTTTTGTTAGATGGATGAAACGTTTAAAAAGACGTAAAATTCAAATATACAATGACCGGAAAACCGAGAACGTACTGTGAACATCTTTTATTAATACATAGCGTGGTCGAAAACCATAACATCAACTAAAATAACGCATTTTTTAACAATGATTTGGAATTTTAGAGATTGCAATTCTAATACTACATTGAACGGTTCCAACTATTGTTCATAGTATATCAATTTTCCATGGTTTTTATCATAGGTGATTATTAATTTAGCATACAATTTATATCTTTGTGCTTATGGTTTTGTGGATTAGATTGTACCCAAACTAACTATTGGTTGATTCTGCGTAGTTGTTATATGCTACTGCAAGGAGGGTGATCGTTAATGATATCGGAGAGGAATAAAGCCTTAATTTAAATGTGGTTCGAATTTCGGGTCCAATTGAATTCTTTTATTGCGTTACGTCATATTTTGAGTTCAGTGTCTATTCATCATATTTGGAAGTTGTTGGTATTTGTGAAATTTGGCTAACGACTTCTATTCCGGAAACAGTATGAGGCTTTTATTTGATTGCGTGTGTGAATATACAACATATATACAAGTACTTAGCCTCACCGCCTGATGGCGCTGCTCATACGAAAGAGTTTTACCATCGTGCAGTACATTCTTTTAGTAGCCCACTGTCAAAGTTTCAGTCAATTTCCTTCATTAGTTTTGTTTTGATAGCCTTTGGAAGCGAGCTTGTCGGTCAGTTCTACAAAAATGAAAAAAAAGCAATATCGTTCGGTGATTCGATTCTTGTTTTTGGAAGGGAAAACGCGCAGCGAAATCAAAGATCGCTTGGATGCT
>JAUMHM010024519.1:6004-16562 GCA_032362435.1 Melikaiella ostensackeni
AGCAAAATTCGTTAAAGCTTCTGATTCCCCCCCCCCCCCCCCAAACTCTTATCTGTATCCGCCCCTGTTTCCAAGGATATCGTAATACTTTGAAATATTTCACGGAATTTCAAGGATTTTAACCAATTTTCAATCAATTTTAAGAGATTTTAGGGGATGTCAAAGGATTGTAAAGGATTTTAATGGGTTTTCAAATATTTTGAGGGATTTTAAGAGATTCGGAACGTTTCTGAGGATTTTAATGATTTCAATGAATTTTAAAGGGATTTCAAAGATTTAAAGGAATCTCCTAATAGTTCAAAATATTTCACGGATTTCAAATAATTTTAAGGGATTCCAAGGGATTTTAAGAGATTTCAAAATATTCCCAAAGAAGTCACAAGTTTTCAAAGGATTTTGAAGAATATTAGAGGATTCTATTTTTATTTCAAAGATTTGAAGGGTTCTGAAGAAATTTCATAGAATTTCATGGGATCTCAAGAAATTTTCAGAGACATCAAAAGGTTCTAAGAGATTCCTAAGAATCCAAAGTATATCCACGGATTTGAGAGGTTTTCGTAAGATTTCAAAAGATTAAACGGAATTTCAAAGAATTTCCGAATATCATTAAGGATTTTAAGGGATTTCCAGGAATTTTAAAGGCTTTGAGAAGATTTTAATGGATTTCAAAATATTCTAAGGGATTTCAAAAGATTTGGAAAGATTCCCGCGGATTTTCAAGACTTTAATGCATTTTTAAGGGATTTCAAAGATCTCAAGGGATCTCATAATACTTCGGAATTTCAAGGGGGTTAACCGATTTCCAGAGATTTTAAGGGATTTTCACGGATTTTAAACGAATATAAGGAATTCTTGGGATTGGAATCTATTGATGTATTTGAAATCTTTGAACTCTTTTGCAATTCTGTGAAATTCATCGAAATCTGTGGAATCCTGTGGAATCTCTTGCAATAATTTGAAATTCTGCGTTAAGTAAATAAATGAATCATTTGTTTGTAGATTCTCTAATTTTTGCATCAGTTCTTCAATATTTCAACGTGATTCATTTATGTACGAATTCAAGATGAATTCACGGCAGTTCATCATAAATTCACGTGAATTCAAGTGACTTCGAGATGAATTCTCGCGAACTCAATATGAATTCATGCGAATTAAAAATGAATTTGTTTAAATTGCATTTAATATAGTACCTATACTAATTTCACTTAAAACAATTTATTCTTCTATTACGTAAAAAATCTCCTTTTTCCTCCTATTTTAAGAGCATATGCAAAAGATGTGTTGTCGAAATTTGAAACATTTTAGGCCCTGATGCGAGTTCATCTTGAATTTTCACGAATTCTTCTTACATTTTTATGAATATATGAATTTATCTTTAATGCATCTTGAATACACTTGAATTGGTCTTGAATTCGCGTAACTTCAACTTGAAATCGCTTGTATTCCTTGTGAAATCTCGAAAATTTAGTTGTATTCGTTTAAATTAATTTGGATTCGGATAAGATTTACATGAGTTCAACTTGAATTCGAAACAGTGTTGCATTCATTCATAACTAAATTCGGAATACTCGAGGGGTAACAACGATATTGCAATGCTGCAACGTTAACCATTCTCTAATATTGTTGAATATGAATCGCGGTATTGATCTTTATTGAAAAATACCCAATTTCTACTTCCATTTATGTTGCTCTGTGTTACTTCTACATTTTTTGTTCATTCTGCAGAGATTCTATATGTACAAATTTCTATACAATTAGAATAGAATTTATTCTCTAGAAATTGTATAGAATTTCTATAGAAATGCGGTTGGCATGCAATCCCTGTAGAATATATTCGATAAAATGCTAATGGAGAATGTCAATAATGAGTGGGTTCTCAAACAATGTGATGCAGAAGAAACATTGATTGACAAGAGTGAAAGAAATTTGCTGAAATGGTTTGGTCATGTTGAGAGAATGAATCAAGGACGTTTAACAAATCAAGTGTATTCAGGTAAAGTGAATAGTAGCGTACTCAGAAGTGGACCGAAGAAAGATCGGTTGGAGTGTGTGAATGAGACTCTAAAGCAATGAGATATAAAGAGGCGTAGACACAAAAGAGCTTGCATGAAAAGTTGTATGGATGTAAAGGAAACAAAAGATGTATGCAAGAATATGGATGTATGGAGGACAATTGTTTATAAGAAGATGAGTGACGCCTGAAACTGTGACGTTGCATTTTTATTGCAAGTCACAAGCTAATAATTTTCAGAAATTCAATGGTTCAATAAATTTGGTTTTATTAATTTTTGAAGTTAAAGACCCAATTTTAATTATCAGAATCCGGAAGCTGCACGGTTTTTCAAGACCTGCATTTATTCAGTTTAGTCCCTTAATATTGAGAATTGATTTTGTCAGTTTTTCCTTTTTGATCATGTATGTTATTTGCTGAGATTGGACCATCTTGAAGAATCCTTAACCATCTTGAAGAACTCTTAACCAACCTGAAGAATCCTTCACCATCCAGATCTGAAGAGAGACTTTAGGGAGCAATCGGGATGCCTATTGTGAATTGGAGTAACTCAACCTATTTGAAATTTCCCGCCAATCCTACTGCTGTGTGCCAACCTACTCCTATCCTTCTGGTCGCACCCTGGCGAAAGTTTCGGATAGAAATTCATTCGGAATCATTCCGAACAAATCCGAATAATTCCAAAATCTGTTTCCGAGCCAGTCCGAACCAATTCGAAAAAAATTCTCAATTTCGTTCGAACCAGAACAAATAAAAATTAATCCGACTCAATCCGATAGTTCACTGTTTAATTTCATTTTACATCAAGAGGTTATGGGCCCAGCTGTCGAAATATAGTCAGGAAAGTCTAGTTAGTCTGAATATGTACTTATAACCTCAAAATAACGTCATTTCGCATCTACGCAGAAATGGTACCAGATTTAATCTCGAAAAATTAAAAGTCTGCTGAAGGAGGAGGGAAAACAAGTTATATTTCTTGGCGATGCGAATTAAATTTATTGCTGAGAATGAAAGACTTATAAGATGTTGCAATGTTACAACAACAATTTTTTAATTATAGGCATGATGATTTAAAGTGAGTCGTAGACAATTGTCTCCAAATATATGGACTAGCACAAGAATTTCGTGCTGTTGGTGAAGACGTAAAAGACAGCTGGATAATTTCACGCATTTTGAATCGCCTACCAGTATAATTCAACCATTTTCATGCTGCGTGGGAGTCCGTAACTGCAGTTAACAAAACTTTTGCAAATTTGCGTGATCGTCAACAAAAGGAAATCAGGCTTCAAAGTCGCAAATCATCTGTCATCGAAAATGCACAAATCGGGAAAGGAAATTTCAACAAGTCTGGAAAAGGTCAGCACAGAAAGCGTCAACAGTCATTTAGAAGAAAGCCAGGTCAGTCGTCGCAATCAGGTCAGTCAGGTTCTGGTCAACAAAGTCAGTCAAGTCAGTCGGTAATAGAATGTTACAAGTGTGGTCAACTAAGGCATATAAAATCTAATTGTACCAACAAACCTTGTGCTAAATATATCAAATATTGTAAGAAAACTTACAAATGTAACATTTGTCATGAGACTGGACATTTTGCGAAGGAATGTTCTAAAAGGTTGGACAATGACAAGGACAAAAGTAAGTCATTTATTTCAGTTGCTTTGTCAACAAACGCTCTCGAAAATTTAGCTGACAGTCATGAGTTGTGGATCGAGGATAGTGGTGTCATTCATCACGCCATGAGGGGAAAGCTAAACTGGATGACAAATCTTCGTAGTCTGCGTACACCCATACTTATAAGAATTGGTGATTCAAGAAAGTTGCAAGCTGTTGCAATTGGTGATGTTCATAGACACGTCTTCGATACCAAGAAATTGTATCCGATGATTTTTAAAAATGTTCTACTTGTACCAAAACTAGAATTTAATTTATTTTCTGTCACAGCAATTCTCGACAAGGGTTATTCGCAACAGGCCACAGCAAAATCGTCTGTTATTACGCAAAACAATGAACCTGTTCTGGTAGGAGGAAGGTGTGGAGGTTTATTTCTCATAAAGTTTCGTTCGATGGAAGAGTATATTCTGTCAGCAGTCTGTTCTGTGAGACTTTGTCATGAAAGAATGGCACACAAAAATATTCGTTGTGCGAAAGATATTTTGAAGAAAAACAATATGAAATATGTCGATGATTGGGAAGATTAGGTCTGCGAAGGATATATGGAAATCAACATCGAGTTTCACATCCAAGAAACAATATGGTCGCGGAAGCTCCTTTCGATAAAGTTCATGTTGATCTAGGAGAGATAAACGTTCCATCTCTTGGTGGTGCTAAATACTTTCTATTGTTCCAAGATGATTTTACCCATTTTAGCATTGTTTGTTTTTTGAAACGGAAGTCAGAGGCATTCGACAAACTAACTGCGTGTCTGAATCTCGTTGAAAATCAGTTTGATCGAAAGCTAAAAATTTTCAAGGCGGATAACGGTACCGAGATTAAGAACGCCGGAAGTCGTGATATTTTCGATCAACTTGGTATATTCAATGAAAGATCGGTTTGGTCGTCTTGTTAGTCTGAAGTCTTTGAAGAGTTTTGGCTGCGAATGTTATTTGATGGTACAGGATCGAGGACGTCAGAAAGTAGATAGGTAGAGTAAGAAAGAAGTATATCTGTACCAGAATCGAATGACGAAGGCTTTCAGGAGGATTCAGATCAAGACAGCGACAGTAAGGATCAACAAGAAATACATCATGAAGCAAATGAAAGTGTGCCCAGGTATGGTCTGCGAAATCGTCAAAATATTAAGCCACATCCAAGGTATCAGGATAACCTTATGATTGGCGAAGTTGAAGATATTCCTGTTAAAAGTGCCTTGAAAAATCACAGATGGAAGAAGGCAATACAGGATGAAATCGACTCGTTACAGCATATGAAGTCTTGGGAATTAGGTCATTTGCCAGAAGGTCGCAAGGCATTGAAATGCAAGTGGATTTTACGTGAAAAAGTTGATGGTCGCCTGAAGGCTCGTGTTCTTGCTCGAGGTTTTTATCAGAAACCAGGCATTGATTACAGCGAAACGTTTGCGCCTGTGGCCAGACATGCCAGTATTCGCTTGCTCTTGAGTCAGACTGCAATTAAAAATTGGCATATTCGTAGTTTTGACGTGAAGACGGCATTCTTAAACGGAGACTTTTCTGAGGAGATTTACATGTTTTAGCTAGAAGGTTTCAGCGATGATACTGGTAAAGTATGTCTTTTTCAAAAATGCATATATGGTCTCAAACAAGCTTCAAAAGCTTCGAATTCGAAATTCACGAGTTACTTGGAGAGTCTGAAGTTTGAAAACACTGATGATGATCCATGTGTTTTCTACAATGAATCAAAAACAGTGATCATATCACTCTTTCTGAATAATGGCTTGATAATTGGTCAAGATGAAAGTGAAGTCCAAGAAGTTCTCTCTAAATTGACAAGAAAGTTTGAAATTACTTTTGAAATTTAGAAGCAAGGAAAATTGTTTTACTTTGGAATGGAATTTTCTTTGATAAGGAATGGTGTACTCGTCACGCAAACGAAGCACACTCAAAAGATATTGTCTCGTTTTGGTTTCGAAGAAGCTTATCCAGTTTCAACGCCTATTGAACCGGAAATTTTAACTAAGAAGAAAACTAATGATAAAGCATTGCAGAATAAACCATATCGTGAGATCGTAGGAAGTTTATTGTACTTATCGACTATATCAAGACCCGACATAAGCTTCACTATGAATTTTTTGAGTCGTCAAGTCAGCAACCCAAGTGTGAGTCACTGCAAGATGTTTGAGAGAGTTTTCCGGTATTCGAAAGGAACTCTCAACTTCGGAATATTCTTTTCTGAGAAGACAGAACTCAAAGCATACACAGGCAATGCACATGCTTAATAATGCAGAGGAAGAAAAGGTAACGAAAGGAAAGAAACATATTGAAATTCGTCGCAAATTTATCAACTAGCATGTTGTCAAATTGCCGACACCTTCACGAAAGCTCTGAGTAAAGGACCATTTCAAAAGCTTCGTGGAAAACTGCTCAAGAAGGAGTGTTGGTGCTGAGCATCGTCAGATGGCACTAGCAGTAAGCAGTTTCCATCACATCGTGTTTTTCAGTCTATGTTTTCCTACCTATTTTATGTTCAAATTATAGTAACTATGTTCAGCTCAACAAACAAGGGAGAGTCTAAGTCTTGAAATGTGCACGTAGCTTGTGATCAGAACTATGTATTATTATATCAGTTTATACTATTAAAAGTATATTTCGAATAATTCACTGTTTCATTTCATTTGACATCAAAAATTGCAGTGATGCCAATGTGGGCGCCCTGAGCTATTGCGCATGCGGTAGAGTCGCGCGCTGGTTAGCTGCAGTTGGCGCTCAATTCAAAAGGGATATCAAAAACAATTCTTGTAGCTAAAATAAATAATGAATAATAATTGCACAAGAATGTATATAAATTATATAACTTTTGATTTCAGAAAAGAAAAAAATATATAAGATATATTTCCTAAATAACAGTTAATTTTCTTGAATTCCAAAGATTAACTAATATTTCGCAAAATGCCAATTAACGCGCTGCCCTAACGCAAGCGCAATAGCTCACGGCCCCCACATTGGCATCACTGGTTAATTGTCGATCCGCGGCAATGCGATTTGGACCTATTTAGGTCAGGCCCAGCTTATCACTGTCAACGTTCCCTATGCTAGGGATTTTCATTTGGATATTTCACTAAAGTCCTAGTAGCCAGCTTGGTTACCAAATATTTTGGAGAGGATGTCTTGAACAATTATTAACCATCTTTGGGACCGAATTGGTAAATTTCTAATATCACCATATTCAGAAGCGATTATTTTGTCTGGACATGACACCCCTAAAAGTTATCTCTAGTTACTTCCCTGGCTACTCTTTACTTCTCTCAAGCTAAAGAAGAAAACAACGTTTGAGATTTCGCATCTTTTGTCGAGTAGCTTCCGGAGCGTTAACAACGAAAAGTTTTTTTGTGCAATTATTGTAAAAGTTTGCGTCTAACGGTTTTGCGATTAAAACCATCGATCTCATCTTCAATCCTGTTCCTTGTTTCCAGTTCCTGTTACTTCCTTATGGGAAAGTTTCATTTTTCTGAGATTCAGAAGGGATAATTCTCATCATTTTGCGTTGCCCCTTTATTGAGATGTTGAGTATGTTCCTTTAAACCTTTGGGCACACAATTTTTGGTAAATTTCCTTGACTGAATTAATCCTATTTATTCTAGTATCCTAATTATTTGTGAATTTTGCGCTATGTTTCTTGAGACCCTTTCCGGTCCTGGTGAAAATTTCGGAAAGGAATTTTCAGATAGATTTGTGAACGATTCTCTTTCAGATTCTTCCCGAGATCTGCATCTGGAGCTTTCCGTTTCTGTCAGAAATTTTGACTAATTTTGACAAAAAAATTCAAATTAGTGCAAATCGTTTGTAAATCAATTATGAAAGAAATTGACAGCATTTTTACTTGAAATTTCATTTTTATTTTTTATCATAAATTTTCGTAAAGAAACGGATGCAGATCTCGGAAAAGTTCGTAAAGGAATGGAAGTGATTGGATAGCTTCGGAAGGAACTTTCTATCAGAAATTTCTACCAGGGTGAATATTAACATTCTCCACTTCATGAATTTAACTGTTCCTTGAATCATTTCTGTTCCTCTAAGTTTGTTTTGACCCTCCTGATGTATTATTCTAAGTGATTTTTTAGGTAATTTAGTAATTTGAACGCTTTTGTTAGAATTGTTAATTGTGTGTATTAATTTAATTTTCCCTAAACCCCTTTTTTTCGGTTTTGGAAATCCGGACGAAAGGTCCTAATGAATTTAATTAATTTAATTCAGTAATTTGTCAATTTAGTTCGACATTTTTCTTTGTAGACACTCATCTGATCCCCACTATTCTCTGTCGTTTGTTTAGTATTAAAGATTGTACTGACAGAGACCAACCTCGAAGTTAATAATAAAATTTTATCAAATATAATTCTTAGAGTTATTCACTTAACCTAATTATTTATAATAAGTCATTAAATTAGTTTCAAATTTAATTTAGAATTTAAAAGAACCGCCCCCTCTATCATTATCCAGAATTAGGGGCTGAGCTAGTAACATTTTCTCTCGGTTCTCTAAACTTAATTAAATTTTTTATTTTTTTAAATTACTATTTACTTTTGATTATTTTTGAGTTACTTTGATCCAAGAAAGATCTAGCGCCCGCTTCATATTTTGAGATAAGTATTTAGTTTTGAATTTTATAGAAAATTTAGTTTTGAACCCAGGGTTATTTCGGTATGAAAATACCGTTAAAAAACGAAAGATTTTTGATACTCATGAGCTCTCGTGAAGAGCTTTGTTTAGTGGATGTGGTTGGGATATAGAGTATGAATCTTCCTATGGGTTTATCAGTCGGTTTGAGTATACAGGTGAGAATCGTGATGTGTGATGGCTCTTTGAAGCTCTTAGCCTGGGGTGATTGCTAGAGAGATTGATCCGCGATCCGTGTATATCGGTGTTGTAGGATGAGTGTGTCGTTTGAATGAGCAGCACGCGATTTCAAGAATAATCTCAAACCTATCCCTTCCCCTACACATCCCTCACTCACTCTTACCATATAAATTCCTTGATCTCCGATAGTACAATGATGCTAGAACCAAGCAAGTTACGTTTACCCCAAAAAGAGTTTGGCTTAATGGTATAAAAATAGTAACAAAGACTCCCATATATATTTGTTGTTACAGAATCAAGTTTACAACAGTCACTTAATAATGGGGATCATCAACCGTCACTTAGTAATGGGCATCATCAACCGTCACTTAGCAATGGGCATCATCCAATGCATCCAATCCACCCGCCAACACCAATTCTCAACAGGAATGATGTTCCTGTTAGTATACATAGTATGAATCGAGGTGCTGAAACATACTATTATCTATTACTGCAAGATGGAAGAGCAATTCTCATTTCTGGACTTGAATTGCAACAGTGGATTGAATTCTTAGACACCAAGGTCCAGATTCGAATTATAATTCTCAGCTTCTCCAGTGGAGGGGGGACTATGCCTTTCAGATGCCCCCCTCCTAAAAAAAATAGCTTACTCTGAATCCCCCTGAAAGTCGATTACGTAACTTTCTTATTTCGCTTCCACTCTCATCTAACTAAAAAATAATTGAAGAGAAATTGAGAGAGTTACGTAATCGACATCCATTAGGCCAATAGGGGCCATCCGTAAATTACGTAACACATTTATTGCCAATTATTTACCCCTTCCCTCCACCATGTAACAAGTCGTAACAAAATCGTTTAGACTCTCCCCTTCCCCCTAATCCCCCAGGATACGGTACCGTCCAACAGTATGAGAACACCTAGAAAACTAGCTATTAAAAACATGCATTCACTTCTTGCAAGGTATGTCTTGAACAAAGTAAAATTATTTTTGAAAAGGAATTAGAAAGTTCATTAAATGCCGCGTCAAATGAGCCCCGTTTGAAGTATTTTCAATCAATAGGATACAAAGAAGGAGGACAAGGGATTTAAAAGAATTTCAATGGGTTCACAAATATTTAAAGGGATTTCAAGAGATTCAGAAAGATTCCCGCGCATTTTAAAGATTTCAATGAATTTTGAAGGCATTTCAGAAGATTTAACGGAATCTCATACAATTTTAAAGGTTTTCGAAGGATCTCAAGAGATTTCGAAATATTAAAAAAGTAGTCACGCGATTTCAAAGGATTTAAAAAGGATTTCAATACATTTTCAAATAATTCAAGGGATTTCCAGAGATCTCGTAATATTTCGAAATAATTCACGGAATTAAGAAAATTTAACCAGATTTAGAAGTTTTAAGGGATTTTGAAGGGTTATGAGGGATGTAATGGCATTTTTAAGATTTCGAGCGTTTTCAAAAATTTCGAAAGATTTCACGGAATTACATGGACGTCAACCGAATTTTAGAGATTTCAAGGGATTATTGGGATATTTAAGAACTACTGATCTAGATATTCTCAACACGGGGAATACCCCGACGTTTCACAATTCGGTCAGGCAATAGGTCATCGACATCACTCTTTGTACCGGTCGTCTTACGGATAAAGTGAAGAAGTGGAGAGCCTCGGACGAACCCACTCTTATGGATCACTCACAGATAGAGTTCGAGTTGTAATCTGCCGTATCCTCGGGCCCTACGTGGGCCAGAAATCCAAGAACAACGGGCTGGGATCAGTATTCCACTGAACTAAAAGTGCACTTTCAGAGGTGCCTAAGTCTATTAGAGACGTGGGCACCCTGGAGATGGTAGCCAAAACTTTCACTGAGGCCTTCAAATCTACTTATGGAAAAAATTGTCGACCCAAAAGAATCCGGAAGGCCGGGGAAACACACTGGTGGAATGGCAAGCTCGAAGAGCTTCGAAAGGAAATCAGAAAGAGATTCAGACGTGCCAGCGTTGACAAAACCAAAGAACAATGGGCCTCATTTACGACGATGAGGGATGATTATAGGGGTGCAATAC
>JAUMHM010024529.1:0-16561 GCA_032362435.1 Melikaiella ostensackeni
GGTACTCTATGACAAGCATACAGATTTTTTGTTTGTGGCGTCATCTCTGTGTCAGGCCGAAGACTTTTCAGCCCATAAAGTATATAAAATTTACAATGCTACCCGTGAGATTCTATAAACTGAATGAACAAGTTCCGTCCAATACAGATATTGTACGATAATTCAAATGATAACAAAATAAACGATGAGTGTTTCATTTGTAGTATTTCATTTGCGGGGAAAAATAAATTTCCCGAGCGCCTCAGTTTTCAAAGAAGAACAGGTTCCTAGTTCCACGCACAAAATTTTGAAAATTTCTTTAGTTAGACAAAGACTCTCCTCTTAAAAAGTGTCACATTCTCTTTAAAGGGATAGAGTTCCGAGTCGCCCTCATCTCCGATTTTTCTGAAATTCTTTATACTCATGTATTCTGAAGCATTCATTATAAAAATTGCAGTGAAAATTGGCGCAAATTTGATTTTCATGGTAAAAACCATAAAAACCCAATAAAATGATAGTTTTCCATGTTTATCTCTAGAACAATTAAAATTTCCAAAAAAAAATTGCACGAAAGCTGTAGACCTATTCAAAATACAAATTTTATGTTTCATTCAATCTTTGCGCACGGGTAAAATTTTTTTAGATATCTGATGATAAAGATAAAAATTTCATACCTAGCCTGTGCCGAGAACGTAAGTATTCCTGTGACCAATCACTGCAGTTATATATTTTTTTACTTAATTTCATTTACGTCTCCCCACGAGACTTTAGAAAGGGGTAGGAGTTTGAACAACATTATTTCTGTTGCTAGACAAAGGGGTGCCTTTCCGTCTTAACAGGGGCTAGGCATGAAATTTTTAGCTTTATCATAAAATATCTCGGAAAATCTCACACGTACGAAAGAAAAATGAAACATAAGATGTGTATCTTCATCAAGTTTACAACTCTTGGTAACATTATTTCCTGAAATCTTCGATCGTTCTCGAGATAAACGTGTAAAACCAAGATTTTTATGAGGTTTCTATGGTTTTCACCATGAAAATCAGATTTGTACCAATCTTCAACATGATTTTTATAATCAACGCGCCAATATACATGAGTATGCGGAGTTTCGAAAAAGTCGGATGTTTAGGGCTAATCGGAACTACACGTCTCCATAGTAGAGGCATATGTTTTTTCTTAGGATTGGAAATTTATGGAAAGTTTTTGGAATATATCGAAAGTTTGGGAAAGTTGTGGAAATTTTCAAAAGTGAATGCGAATGTTCGAAAATTTTGGAAACTTGTGGGAATTTTTGAAAACTGGGCGCGATTACCTAGCTTTCCCATATCCAACATCCCATTTCCCTCTCTTTACCTGCAATTTTTCGAAAATTCAGGCCACATGTCACCGTTCAAATTTGAATAGTCAATCATTATGAAAAATCATGGGGGTAGAAATTTGTAGTGTCTTCACATACGAAATTCACGTGAGTGTCTTGGAAATTGTCCTCGAGGAATTTCCAAAGGAGTGCACTTCGCGGATAACATCATTTTCACCAAGTTAGTTATAAAAATGCTCGCAGCATTTGGAAGTCTGAGAAACTTCTGAAGGGTATTGGAAATTTAGAAAAGTTTTAAAGCTTGTCAAGTTTTATTCAAGGTTAAGAATTCTTATCATATTTATGAAGTAATGGATGGTCTTTTCCAAAAGGCTGGTGCCTTCCTCAGTGTACAATACAAACCGATCATGACTCCTTTGGTTCTGGCTTTGTTCTCATACTTTCCTTTAAATGATCGAAGTTAGGTGGGACGGATGTTATAAATGGATACATCAGCAGTTGGGTGTCAACTTCAAATAATGTTCAATACAAATAATAATGCAGCCTGGGACTGAATTGACACTTCTGTTGAAGAAAGGCTTTCCCTCAGAAAAGTTTAAGGCGATGAATGGAGGCTGGGTGTTTGGAATGCTAGAGGTGTAAATGATTTTACAGAATGGAAATTGGGAGATGCAATGCACGTAAGGGACCTTCATATTTTATGTGTACCTGAAACAAAGAAGAAGGGACGTGAGACAAGAAAGATTCAAAATGTACTCGAACTATAGTTAGGAGAAAATAATGAATCACATGGTAGCCAAGGAGTCGGTCTGATTATGAATGAGAGGGCGAAAAAGCATGTCAAAAATTGGGAATATGTATCTCGTAGATTACTACGCGTTGAAATGAAAGTGGGAATCAGGAAGTTCCATCAAGCTAGCACCTCCACAATAAAAATTCCCAAATTTCTTTGTATCAGAATTTTGGGGTGTTTTTGGGCTATTTTTGGGCTGTATTGCCGATTTTTGGGCTCCACTACTTTTTGTGAAAATTCAAATTTCGAGTGGTGGGGCTGGCTTCAATTACCCCAGCCCCTCCACTGTATTAAAATTAAAAAAAATAATAATAAAAAACGACAGAATTTTGGGTTTTTTGGGCTCTTAAACGCACCAACAAACAATTTACAAAAACCACCCCTACTAACAATAAAACTACCCCCTATGTATAAAACTCAAACTCTCAAAAAATAAAGTACACCAAAATTTTGGGCTTATTTTAGGCTCTCAAATATACGAATTTTTTTTTTGAAAATCACCCCCTATGTGCAAAGAAACCAACCCCCCTGCTGAAAATAAAATCTGCAAAAAACAAAGTGCACCAAAATGTTGAGCTTATTCTGGGCTCTCGAATACACCAAAATAAAAATTTCAAAAGCCACCCCTATGTTCGAAAAAACCACCCCCTCAGTAAAAACTCAAACCTGGAGAAAACAAAATAGAAAGTAGTGTTGAGCTTTCCTTAGGCTCTTGAATTCTTGAATTTTTTTCGCAAAAACCACCCCTACGTATAAAAAATCAAACATTTATCTATAAATTCGAATTTGAATTTTCACGAAGCCCAAAAATCAGAGACACTATCGACACTGTAAAATTCTCGAAAAAATTATTTTTTGAAAAAGTCTTATCTGCTTGTTAACCAGGGGTTGTTTTTCAACGTTGAGGGTTGGAGCCCAAAAATCGGTGTTGGTATTTTTGAAGAGCCCAAAAATCAGTGACTCTATTCACACTATGAAATTCTCGAAAATATTATTTTTTGAGAAAGTCTTATCTGCGGGTGAACCAGGGGTTGTTTTTTAACGTTAAGGGTTGGAGCCCAAAAATCAATGTTGGTATTTTTGAAGAGCCCAAAAATCAGAAACTCTTTTTACACTGTAAATTTCTCAAAAAAAATATTCTTTGAGAAAATCTTATCTGCGTGTTAACCAGGGGTTGTTTTTCAACGTCACGGGCTGGAGCCCAAAAATCGGTTTTAGTATTTTTAAAGAGCCCAAAAATCAGAGACTCTATTTAAGCTGTAAAATTCTAGAAAAGATTATTTTTTGAAAGAATCTTATCTGCGGGTTAACCAGGAGTTCTATATTAACGTTAAGGCTTAGAGCCCGGAAATCAGTGCTGGTATTCTTAAAGAGCCCAAAAATCAGAGATTCTATTTACACTGTAAAATTCTGAAGAACATTATTTTTTGACAAAGTTTAATCTGTGGGATATCAAGGGTTTGCTTTCTAACGTCAAGGGTCAAAGCCCAAAAGTCGGTGTTGGTATTTTTGGAGAGCCCAAAAATCAGAGACTCTATTTACACTGTAAGATTCTCGGAAGGATTATTTTTTGAGGAAGTGGGTTTTAATATAGATGTACACAATTATTCAATTCTTTAACTTCACTAGAGAGTGCCTGTTTTAAAATTCGGCAAAATCAAGATCAAAATTTGTAATTTTTTAAGGCAAGATTCTTCTCCTTCTGCAGCACAAGAGAAAAACTTTTTGATTTGATTGCTTAGCTAATTGCAGCTAATTGTAGAGAAACGAGACAATGTATTACGAGTAGCCGTCTCCCAAAGTATCTAGAATAGGCCTTATGTCAAAGTTTCTGGCCTTAACAACCTACAAATTTTACTTAAACCATTTATTTAGGCGTATCTCATTTTGATTCTAAATTTTTCACCTTGTACATAAAAACACAACATGAAGGGTAGAGTTTATAGAAATCAATCTAACTTCAAGTCATGAACGTGAAGCGCTAGAGTGTCGTGTCGAGATTTTTTCCTCAAACACGATGAAGTTTTGAATAAAATATGTATGTCAACATGTACTTAACTCTCGAGGTTACTTAACTGAATATCTATCAAAGTCTTTTCAAAGCCTTCATAATTAATTTCTACAGCTGTACAAATTAATTACAGAAATGTCAATTGCAGAAAATAATGTAAATTAAACGCGACTATTATGCTCCTACTTCATTTCGCGCATTATTTTGCATTATTTTTCCATATAATTGAGGAAACATCAAAGGATCGTAAGTCAGATATAAAGAAACTTCATTTTCCACATAATAATTTGTATACCAGAATAGCATCTCAGCTTTTCAGTGACAGAAGTGTTAGAAAAGCAATATTTTTATCACTAGTTTCTTTACTAGGACAGCTTTGCATCCTGAGTATCAGAATTATTCTGACAATTGAATAGCATTGCTGAATTTCTACAAAGCGTAGGAAAAAGAAAAAGAAAAAAAGAAAGAGAAGGGAACCGTCACAATATTATAGAAAATATGGGTCGTTGGAAAGTAAAATTAAAGGAAAATACAACTTTTAATGGAACGTCATTACACAAGCTTTTCCAGAATGTACTTCAAAGGAGATTTCTAATTAGTTAACTTGATGCAAAATAATATAGAGATGCTTTCAAAATGACATATTTGATGAAATGTGATAAAATATTATCGATTAATCGTTTCTACACTATTCCCATACCTAAAATGTTACGATTTTTTCGATGCTGCCTAAACGTTTTGAGCAGGAAGAAAAATCGAGACCCTTTGATAAATTATTATTATAGGTACGTATAGTGACGCCTAAAGCAAGTAGTGATTAATCTACGTCCCAATGTAATTTATTCATCAAAACTTGACCTTTCGCGACTTTTTGTTTGTCAAATTATTAATAAATCCCAGAATTTGTATTGCTCTGTTTGGAAAATTTAATTTCTTCTCATGAGACTTAACATAGATTATAATTGTATTAATTATCTATCACCGGTGAAAGTGTTTCTTCATAACAAAATACAAGAACTTGCAATATGGAGGAAAAGTCTGAAAATAGTAAACTTAAAATAAAATCGAATGAAAATTTGTGATTGCTCGTGAGGTTTTGTGAGAGTATCAGAAAATTAGCGAAAAATTAAGTTTTCAAATAAATTTGTCTTTTCTTTAAATGGTTTAAAATCGTAGAAAATTACATAATGGTTATACTAGAACTTACATTTTTTGATAGAATTTGGACATGTTTGCAAATTTTACAAATCAGAAATGTTTTCAAAAAAGGATACTCTTCACAGTGTTGTACTTTATTGTGATTTATTTTAATTCTAGAACAATTTGAAGATAAGCAGAAAAAATTCAATAAATTACAATGAAGTACAACAGTGTGCGAATTGTAATTTTTATATAAAAATTTGTGTAAAATTGTTTGAAAAGTGCCCCAATATCAACAATTTTACTGTATTTTGAGACGATGCTTCTCAATTTTCTTTTTTTTTGGTAAAAAAGATATTTTTTCTTACTCTATCTTATTTAAAAAAGTGGTTTAACGATATGTCTCGGAAATCTCGCAATCATTGTTGCTGAAACCTGATTCGGTTTGCATTACTTGAAGCTGTCAAATAAAAACAAACAAATAATCTGGTAAATTGTTTAAATTAGTATGTATATTTTATGTTTGTGTTATTTGTTGAAAGTTAGTATTTTTTAAGAAGATTCTTAATGTAAAATCATAAAGTTTCGAAGAACACTTACAATTTATGGAAATTTCAGACTGTGTTAGCGTTTTTCACCGAAAGTCAGCATTTTTGAACAAAATAATTGGATTTAAAACAAGTTCACAATTTTGTACAATTTCAGGTTATACATGTTTATATATTGTTTATATATGTTATATATGTTTCTTAAAAATAATCCCTATTTCACGGATAATTCATGTGCAAATTTTGAAACTTCATTTCTTGACATATCTTAACATAAATCGACCTCAGAAGTCCGAAGATAAGGTTTTCAAAAAATGTGTATGCGTGTGTGTGTGTGTGTGTGTCAACAACACTCTTTTTCATAATAACTCGAAAGCCAGTAGAGCTAGGGTCATGAAATTTGGAGGGATTGTAGTACTAAATAATGCCCATTATTTTTTAGGTTTAGAACCGAATCGGGTGAGAATCTTTTTTTTTTCAATTTTATATTTTTGATGTGAATTTTTTTGTAATTTTGATCATATCGAGGAATATGGAATTTTTTACGTACATTTTAATGGAATACATCCTTTTTAACTAGAAGTTTGAGGTTCATTCATAAAA
The DNA here is from genome assembly GCA_032362435.1 of Melikaiella ostensackeni. Classification (NCBI taxonomy): domain Eukaryota; kingdom Metazoa; phylum Arthropoda; class Insecta; order Hymenoptera; family Cynipidae; genus Melikaiella; species Melikaiella ostensackeni. Next base: position 6,396 of record JAUMHM010024529.1, read on the forward strand.
TATCGTGAGAATGGCAAAAAATGATTTTCAAAAAAATCGAAACTTCAAGAATTTTCATCAAAGTATTAACAGTAATACCAGACTCTGTAACCCGGAAATTTTTTCAAAGACGAGGCGATATTAAGTTGATATAATTCAATAGAATGCTTATATCTATCCTCATACAAAGATTTTCATCTTTCAGAATTTTTGAGACTTTTAATTTTCATTCATAAGTAACTTTCTTTAATATTAGGAATATAGCAGCATAATGAGTACCAAATTTTTTCATTTTCACAACCTGAATCGATTGATGCATTTAGAAGCACTCTACGACCAAATGAAGTTAAGATGTGTACAGATATGTAAATTTTTCTAACGTTTGTAAGAAAAAAACTTTATTAATTTTGAGAATATACCAATATTGTAATTACTAAATTTATTCCTTGTGATGAGACAAATCGATTAATATATTCAACAGGCCTGTGTGGTAAAATAGAATTATGATATATATAGACTCGTCAATTTGTTTAACTTCTAAAGTTAAAAAAATTAAAAAATTTTGAAATGCACCAATATTTTACGTACAAATTCATTCGTGTTGATAAAATGAATTTACTGAACATTATGAAAACCTTCCATGACCTATAAAAAATGAACAATAAACAATAAATAATAATGAGTTAGTCGATTTTTAAGATTTCCAATTGAAGATTCATTAATTTGTAATGTTTATAGTTTGAAATGATGTAACTTCGGATGTTTTTTTTTTTTAAAGTAGTTCGGTTTTGAAGGTTTAAAATTGAAAATTGTTCACGTTTATAGATTCGCAATTGAAAGTTTTTCGATTTTTAAGATTTTAAATTGAAGATTCTTTAATTTGGAATGTTTATAGTTTCAAATGATGTAACTTGAATGCTTATTTGTAAAAGTTCCATTTTAAAAATTTAAAATTCAAAATTACTCAAGTTTATAGATTCGGAATTGAAAACTTTTCAATTTTCAAGATCTGCAAATGAAGGTTTATCAATTTCAAATGTTTATTGTTTGAAGTTATGACATTTTGAATGTTTTTTTTGTAATATTACAATTTTGAAGATGTGAAATTGAGACTTAATTAATTTTATAGATTTGCAGATTGGAAGTTCTTAGATTTTTAAGATTTCCAATTGAAGATCCTCTGCTTAAATTAATTTATCCTATCATTATCATTTAATAATTGAATTTGATTTAACTAGTTTTGAATGATGTAATTCAAATTCTTCTTTCCTATTTAAAAGCTTAAATTATTTTTAAGATTTAGAATTGAAAATTACTCAAGTTGATAGATTCGCAGTTGAAAATTGTTCAATTTTTAAGATTTACAATTGAAAGTTTATTAATTTTGAATGTTTAGTTCCATTAGTTTTAAATTATGTGATTTTAAATGCTTTTTTTATAAAAGTTCAATTTTGAAGATGTAAGATTGAAATTTTTTCAAATTTCTTGATTTGCAATTGAAAGTTCTTCGATTTATCAGATTTACATTTGAAGATTCATTAATTTGAAATATTTGTAGTTTGAAATGATGTAACTTGGAATGCTTTTTTCATAGAAAATCAATTTTAAAGGTTTAAAGTTGAAAATTGTTCAAGATTATAGACTTGCAATTGAAAGTTTTTTGATTTTTAGGATTTTCAATTGCAGATTCTTTAATTTGGAATGTTTATAGTTTCAAATGATGTCACTCAAATGATTTTTTTGTAAAAGTTCCATTTTAAAGATTTAAAATGGAAAATTACTCAAGTCTATAGATTCGCAATTGAAAATTCTCAAATTTTGAAGATTTACAGTTGAAGGTTTATTAATATTTAATGTTTATAGTTTCAAATTATGTGATTTTGAATGCTTTTCTTGTAATAGTAAGTAGATGTAAAATTGAAATTCATTCAATTTTATATATTTGCGATTGAAAGTTCTTCGATTTTCAAGATTTTCAATTGAAGATCCTTTAATTTGGAATGTTTCTAGTTTCAAAAATGTAACTTGAATGCTTTTTTATGTAAGAGTTCAATTTTAAAGATTTGAAATTAAAAATTACCCAAGTCAACAGTTTTGCAATTGAAAATTCTTCAATTTTCAAAATTTACAATTGGAGGTTCAATCATTTGGAATGTTTATAGTTTGGAATGATATACCTTTGAAAGCTTTTATGTAATACTTCAATTTTGTAGATTGAAAATTGAAAATTATTCAATTTTGAAGATGTAAAATTTAAATTTATTTAATGGTTTATCACATTGGCATGATAGAAAAAGTCGTGAGACAAAAAACACGTGCAAAGCAAACAGAAACTTGGGTGCTTCAATGCGGTCAAAGTGAATGAATGAATTTTATTATTATTATTATCATTATTATTTCAAGCTTTGCATTATTAATTATTACTTGACATCAGTTTCATAATTTTGTAACAAAATAATATTTACTTTATACACCTGTTAGGTTTATTGGAAGACTGACTTTTTACTTTAAGAAATCTACTCGTATGAAAACTAGATTCTTTCATAACTAATCGTAAAAAACTAACAAAGTTCATTATAATTGAAGGTCCCAATGGAAGATCAGCAAACAGAAGCCTTCTCGCTGTGATAGAGTGATAGTGACTCATAAAACCCAGCGTTTTTTTCCAATGAAATTTTTTTTATGATATATTATGTTTTATTCAACCAAAAATGTATTTAAAATTAATATTTTTCTTGTGAGGCGTTTAAACCCACCAGGAGGACGTCACAGATGAGAACACTCACCCCCTTCCATGTAATTTTTTTCTTCGATTTTATTTGATAAATACCTTAAATAAAACACAAAATATGCATATATAACATTTTAACGGACCTTACAGCCCAAATGCTTTTAAAACAGTAGAAATAGAGGTTCAATTTTTAATCAAGTGGTTGAATTTTTAATTCAAAAGAACGATTTCTCTATCCAGAAAGACGATTGTTCGACAAAACTGTTAGATTTTCTATAAAATAATCAGATTTTCTACTATAGTGATGAATCTTGAAAAAAAAATGAATTTTGAACAAAGAAGTTCAACTTTTAACAAAATAGTTGAATTTTGAATACAAAAATGATAATTTACAACGAAAAATATAGTAGTTGATATTTTATTGAAGAAAATATTCCTATTTCAAATAAAAAACGATTGAATACAACTAAGAAAGACGAGTTTACAATAATAGAACTGAATCCTCAATCAAAACAGATTAATTTTTAATCAAACAGTTGCCTCTTCAACCAAAAAAGATCCAATTTCTACCAAAAGAGAATAATTTTCAAACCAAAGAGACAAATTTTCGGCAAAATAGTTGAAATTTCAAACCAAAAAGGCGAATTCTCTAGAAAACAGTTGAATTTGGAACCCAAAAATCTGAATTTCCAACAAAAATTTATTTTTTAATAAAAAAATGGAATAGTTATATTTGCAGTTGATCTTCAACATGATCTTCTTCTGATCATCATCTTCATGAATTTTAGACAAAGTAATTCAACTTTCAACCAAGTAGGTGAATTTTTAATCAAGAAGATTGATTTTGTACCAAAAAGTTTTCATATTCCTATGTCAATTCGACTGTCATCACCTTCATTAAAAAACAATCATTTAGATACCCTGTTTAACATGCTTTCATTAAACCTGCGATTCATTCTTCATGACACGAGATTCAATCACATTTTTATGTGATACTGCAGTAAAAAAGTTTATTTCAACACTAACATGTCTATATCTTCTATAAAAGTAACAAAATCCGTTCAATCAAGAAGGGTAGTAATAGGCGAACGTATAGTAACACTCTTTTCTTATATATTAATTAAACTTAATATAACATATAATATGAATTCAACTTATTAATTGACTATTTTCTTTGTTTTATATTTATCATAATCGGTTTACCCCCTCTCATATTCCCACTCGCCATCTATTTTCTCACCCCTTACCCTCTGTATAACCCTTCCATACCTCAGTTTTTATCTCTTACCCCAACCACCTGAATACAGCAAAACATCTCGTTTATTCTCATTTACCCCTCCCCAACCTTCCCCTCCTCACACAACACCTTTTCATTTATTCTCATTTACCGCTCAACATCCTTCCCTTCATTCCCACTTAACCCTCTCCATTCTATCCCTCCCCCACTTTACCCAGCCCCTCTCATTTGAATTCTCATTCACCCCTCCCATCCCCATCCCATCCCCTTTTCATCTATTGAAATCTTCCGTCCTCCACACCTCACTCTTCTCTAACCTCCCCCACACTCTTTCACCCCTACACCTATTCTTCCCTTGACCATGTTTCCCCTACAAACACAATCCCATACACACTTCTCCCATTCCCCTACACCCTTTGGCTTTACTCTCACTCATTCCACCCCTGTTCATTATTGACATCCCCCCTCCACTCTTTTTTAACCTCAACTACCCTCTTTCACCCTTCCACCTATTCTTTCCTTGATTCTTATACCACTTCATACCCCTTCCCCCTACATACTCCTTACCATAATTTTATTCCAATTCACGCCTTCCATTCTATTTCCTATCCATCCCTCCTTTCCTTTATTGATATTCACTACCCTTCTAACCATAATCTTCCTCAGCCCTATCACCCTATAGTACCCTTTATTTGCACCAGTTTCAGGTTTTTCAGGAAGCAAATTTTCGCTTGGTACCTCAGTATTTTTCTATATAAAAGGTACTGATCAGAGTAATTTAAGAACGCATTAGGTTTATTTTTAATTTACATGCTTCCCCCCCCCCCCCCGATAATTTGTTCGAATAAAAAAACACACCTTTTTTTTGTTTAAAAAAATGTGGTTTTCAGGTGTTTCTACAACCCCATAAAGTTTAACACATATTTCTCGAAAGAGGGGTGTGGGTGTAGTGGGAGTAAGGGTTGGGACGGGATATGGGGGAAGTACAATGTAGTGGTGGGAGGAGTGGTGAAGTAAGGATGGAGTGGAGATGCGAAGTGAGGCTTAGGGAATGATGGGAATGGAGGTGAGTGGAAGTAAGGGGAGGTGTTTGCGTGAGGGGAAGTGAGGGGTGGAGTTGTGAGGAAAGTGAGGGAAGAGGGAGTGGAAGGAAGGGAAGGAAGGAAAGTGAAGGATAGGGAGTGGAGGCGAGGGGATCGGACTTGATAGGGGAGGGGAAAGTTGGGGTGTAAGATGAATGCAGGGGAGTGAGGGAACGATAGATGAGGGAAAGTGAACGGGTTGGAGTGGTCTGGGAAGAGTGAGGGAGTGTGAGGGGAAATGAGAGCTAAATTGGAGATTAATGGGAAGTAAAGTTGACAAAAGTAATTTTTTGCACAATTTATTATTATTTATATCAATATTCTCCTAGAATAATGTTATAAGACTGTGATTTCTCCTGGAATTTTCAACTTTTTGTGAATCTTTCAATTAGAGTAAAGTAACGATTAAAGCAGGTTGAAGAATTATTTGTTTAGATAATTGATCATTATCTATAACTATCTTCTCTGAGAGTATTGTAGGAGAGCTGCGGTTTTTACCTGAAATTTTTAATTCTGTATGAACTTGTCAGTTAGTAAGATAACAATAAATGTCAAAATAATGATAGGTGAGATACAGAAGTAGACCCTTATTTAAAATTTCAACTTTTTTCAATTTAATGACGAGTATTTAATTTGAATTATTTGATGAAATCCATTTCAAATCAGGCAGGTTGTACACTTCAAGTCGCAGAATCTTTCAGCAACAAAACATTTTTCAAAAAATCACGAATCTTTCCTTAGAAAATCCGTAATTTGTGATCTGATACAGATATTCCAATCTAGCCCATCTAAAATTTTGAAAAGTGTTTAAAATCCACAAAATTGCTATGATCTGTTTGAAAATATGATAATCCTGTGAGTTTTGTGCGAGCTAAATAACTTTTGTGGCCGAAATAATTTTTTTTCCTGAAAATTTAATTTTCAGATTTGTTCGTAAATGATGCAAGATATCACAGAAGAGGTACAAGAATTTTTTGCAGAACCTTTCTAGATGCGCGAACTTGTATGTTAACATTTTTTGTATTTTTTGTCGTTTCCGAGAAAAATGAGAACATTCGATTTTTCTAAAAAAAAGTTCGTTTGACGAAAAAAATAGTTTAGCCCGCATAAAACTCGCACGATGCCTTCCTTATTCAGGGCCAACTTGCTCAGATAATTATAGGTTTCTTGAGGAGATTTCGATAGATAGTGTCTTTTAAGTGACTGATTTTTAGATATGATTTTTTTGGCCTTTCGATAGATGGGTTTCTTTGAAACGTCATAACATCATAGGAAAGTAATATTTTGCTTATTAAAAACAACTTGTGCAAAAAAAACGCAAAAAAATAAGAATGGACGCTAAAAATACTCGTTATCTCATTTTTCACTGATGGTTTTTTTGGGAGGGGGGATTTCGATCGATGTTGTTTTCTAATTGACTGATTTTTCGGTGGAAAAATGTTTTAAAATTCTTATTTTTATGACTATTCATGTAAAATGTTACTGTCAATTATGTATGCGTATTATGAATGATAATATCCAAATAAAATAAAATAAAATTTTCTTATTTGTCCATCTGGTAAAGTCCCTTGGCACAATAACATATTAAGATGAGATCTACAGTATATGTCAGAATGAGCCAAATCAGTTTCTCCAAATCCGCAGCCTCTTCTTGTCAGTATTTTTCTATACGAAGGGAAAATCTCATGGTTAATTTTTACTGATATTCCTTTGATGAATTTTTGTCAGTAAATAATATAATACACGCAGCCTTGATTATATCTGACAAATATTTCTGAACATAAGCCAAACAATATCATATTTATTTATCAAAATATTATATTCCAACAGTCTACGAAACCCATTTCTGTAGCAGGCGCATGTCAATTACTTTGACTAACTCTTCTAATGATGCGGTCGATTATTTAAATACTAACATATACTAATAAAAAAATGCAAATTAACATGGGAAGCAAAACAAGATATGATGAAAAAGAAATAAAGATTGGGTACGAACGAAGTGTACGTTGACTATGATCAAACATTCAAAGAAAGGGAGATTCAACAGAAATAAGGAAAGTAGCAAAGGTAGAGAGGTGAAAAAGTAGGATTCCAAAAAGTATGTATTCAGGGGGAATATTATGTTTCGCATAAGGATAAAGAAAGATTAGAGACAAGCAAGAGAGATTTTTCAGAGAGTTAAACAGGTGAGGAATACGAGGACAAAGGAAGATTAAAAGGAACACGAGAAAGATACATGTAATAGAGGAAGAGGTCAAGTTAATTTCACGCAATTTTGCAAGAATTAAGAATAAGGACAACGATTTTTGGAATTTTGTAAATAAATTCGATGTAATAGTGCTTACAGAAATGTTCATCCAAGAAAAAAAATGGGAAAGTATAAGAACTAAATTGCCGAGTAACTTGAAATGAGCGCTACAAGGGGCGTTTAGGGGAAAGAAACAAGGCAGAGCAAGTGGAGGAATGATGACTGGTTAGAAGGAATTTAGAATGAGGGAAAGGATTAAAAAGAGTGATAAGCGGGAAGCAGGAAAGGAGGGTCAAAATGAGAAATCTATTAAATTAAATTTATTTTTTATTAATTTCTGTCCCTTAATTTGTCTAATTATTTCTGTTTTTTACTTCACAAATTAGATTAGTGTATTTATAATTAATGAATTTATATTATCTCTAGATTTGGACGAAATTAGAAAATATCTGAAATTACTGTAATGATTCTATCCAAATTGTTCTCTTTAACTGGCAGTGACGGAATGAAATAAAAGTTTCTGTCGGATCCCTGACTTTTTAAGAATTTTATTTTATAAAAGTAAAGTCTAATTAATGAACCCAACTTCGATTTTGAGTGGAAAATTTTGCCAGTCAAAATTTTATTGTATCTTGTGTCGTTTTTCCTTCAATTTGAATTTTTTATTTTTAATAGCATTTTTTCACGATTGAAACGAAAAATATGCGTTTTATTGAAAAATGGTTTTGGAGAAATTTGTAGATCTTTTTGAGATGAAAAATTATGCTTCGTATCGTTTCTCTCTTTTTGCATATTTTGACCGGAAAACAGAATTTCTTATTCTTGATAAAGTTTTTCAAGAATGAAATCAAAACTATGAGTTTCATAAAAAAATAGTCTAAAGCAAAATTATTTATCTTTTCGATCTAAACAACTTTTTTCCAACATGTTTCTCTTATTTTTTAATTTGAAAAATCTGCCCGCTTCGCGGGCACATTCTCATCGCGCGCTTCACTTGCAAGTTTGAATGCGCCTAGGGCGCGCGCTTCGCTTGCAAGTTTGAGTGCGCCTAGGACGCGCGATTCGTTCGTCGCGCTTCGCGCTCGGTGTTATGTGCTTTTGATGTACAAATTACTAAATTTGTTTTTGATTTCACATGAAGAAGAAAATTTATCTACTTAAGGCCTTAATGAATTTACTTAATCGGCCTTAAGCAATACATTCTCATCATAATATTCGCGCACGATTTTCTGCGCTCGACTTATAGTATATACAGATAAATAGTTAAGAAGACGATTAATGATTATCTTAATGATTTACAATTGATCTTATAGAGAAATGTGTAACGTCAATTCTATCTGACTTTTCAAAAGCACAAATTCTACTCTTCTGACTTTTTTCTTATCCTGCGTCGTTTGGATTGAAAATTAATTTTAAAATATGCCAATATCATTTTCCATACTTAAAATACAAACTATTCCTCCTACCAAACAATGTTCGCAAGAAAGCTTATGCGTCTTCGTGAAAACAACAATTTTGATATCACAGCTTTTTTTCGTATCTTACGTTATTTGGCTCAACATTTGAATTTTCGATTTTTTTTTTTAAATCAAAAATTTGTTACGATAGTCTTGTAGGGCTTTCAGAAAGCGACGTTTTTCTACTCTTGACTTTTTTTCATGTCGTGCATTTTTTGACTTGAAAATTTCATTTTCTTCTCTTCTTTTCGATTTTGAAAATGCTATAACTCTCATAATTTTTTTTTTATCGAAAAAAGTCATGAAGATAAATTGTTCGATTTTTTAAGTACTACGAACAACCGTAGATGTTATTCTCAAATCTAAAAAAAATTGTCTCAAAAATTTTGAAAATGATCCAACTTTTTTAATTTTCATCCAAAATGGCTGGCTAACGAACTTGACTTTCAGTTTTCGATACTTAAAGAGTGTACCAAAGGCCAATCCAATAAATTCATTCTTTCGAAAGTTATCGTGCTCACAGACAGACATACATACAGACATACAGACAAACAGACACATTCGTAAAAACCTGTTCTCCGGGTTCAGGGGATCTCGAAACGTGAACATTTGACAAAAAGGGGGGGGGCGTCAAATTTTACACAAATCAAATACCTTCTCTGATGAGAATGTAAAAACATTTTTACCATCAATTTTTATTTCTGTTTTATACCGTAGTAGCATATATGGTATGTATGTCATAGAACAAACTATGTCATGTAAGAATGTATATGAAGATAAGCTCAAAGTTAAAGTTCCCGGCGGAACAGGCTTTTGTTGATCTAACGTTATCTCTACCGAGACCTAAATTAGATGACGCCTAAATTAACACCTTTCTTGATAAATTAAAAAAACCACAAGGAACTCTTTTCAAATTGTATAAACTAGTTTCACTCTTAAACTATTGACTACATGAAAAAATGGTTTACAGACCGAATAAGTTATTTATTGAGGTCTACATTTTGCGTTCACAACATTCTTCCCTGAATTGCATACTTTTCAAGTTATAGTTCGTTTTTTGACCAAAATCATGAAAAATCCGCATGAATTATATTTTTGGTCATTTTCCTCGAAAAATAATGATTTCACTAAAGAAAAATTGCACACAAAAAAGTTGTATGTTTATGCAATGCACCATACCTTATAATACACCATTTCTTATATTTTCAATTTATTTTTATTTAAATTTCAGTTAAATATAGTTTAAAAAATAGTGTATATTATTATTATTATTATTATTATTATTATTAATATACCATTAAGCCAAATCCCTTTCGGGGTAAGCGTAACTCGTTCGGTTTTTGTCTCGTTTCACGACTGGGGATGAAGGAATTTGTATGGTAAATTTGGGTACGGGATGTTTAGGAGGAGAAGGAAAAGGTTTTAGATCAAT
>JAUMHM010024548.1:0-16559 GCA_032362435.1 Melikaiella ostensackeni
TTCAGTGCATTGAAAATAAGGGTCACCATCTTGCCGATGTTATCTTCAAAACGTAGTGAAAAAAAACTTTGAGACCTGTACTGTGTGTTAATAAAAATTATAAATCAATAACCCAAATATATTTTTCTTATTTCACGTTCCAAATCAGCAAGTGACCATGCCGCACCCTGTATGTTATGTCTAATGAGTTATATTAATAACTCATCTCCACTCTTAACATTGAGTCTCGAATGTCTCCTGCGAGTGACTAATACTTCGGTTCACGATTAAACTTTTCTGAAATCTGATCACCTATTTTGACGATGTTACTAGGATGAACACGTGCGATCTCAATTGCGACCTGAATGATTCCAGTGGGTGACTGATATTGATGAGTAAGGGTATCCATATTACTGATGCTGCCGGTCGTCGATTGTCTACCCAGGTGATTATTAATAGCGGGTTTCTACTCTTGACCTTTCAATGATATGAATTCTATATGCTAATCTTAACTAGGTTATACGTAATTGGTCAGGCGCCTTCTATTACAATGCATCTGACTAAACTCGTAAGTGGATAGTTGCATTCACATTCTTAGTTAGACTCTCTTGATCACATTGTGGTCTGACTATATACAGGTTCATTCACTTTGTATGTTTCACGACGTGTGTATTACATAAGTGATATATAATATGTATCCTTAAAGTATTACATTGGTTTAAACACGTGCATGCATTGATATTCCATATAATAAGATTTAACTTGGAAATTGTTATTGTTTAAGATATTAGGTTTATGAATACATTCACATGATAATGATTACACGTATGATTACCCTGTGTCGGCAGAACTCGTTATCCGATTCTTTCATTTACCAAGCTTCGCTAAGTCATCATTACTCACCGAGGCTCTTGTCTACCCATGGTAACATACTTTATTTATCTTACAGTTTCTATTTTATCGGCCGTATTATAATTACCATAGTAAGATTGTTATCTAGCTAAAACTACTAATGCGCTTGCTCATAGCTAATGATGTTTGTCTAAATTACGTGAGGTAAGGTAGTTTTACACCTAGTTAGGTGTTACACAAAATTTTGTAAAATTTTGGGATGTAACAGAGGAAATCAAACGTTAACTCCATCGACAAGGACTAATCTCTTACCGGAAACCGTTGGGAAGAGATAGTCGTTCATATCGGCATTGTCTTTCGGGTAAGCTTGCGGAATTTAAATTCCCTCAAGTGTTATAGGATTTGGAAGCACTGCGGGGATAACCTTGCTCGTCCGCTGTAAAAGTTTCCATCATCCTTTCTAGACATTTTGGTTTGGACTCTAGTAGATGCGTAGAGAGAAGATAGGAATAGAGGATGCCCACCAAGCTTGAAACATGGGTGCGGGGAACAAGACGTCAGAGGTGAGGTTTAGTTTCTGAACCGCCTACCTGTTGGCGCTGTTTATTTGCCTGGTGCTTCACCGATTGAAAGTAAACTTAACGTGTGTAAGTGGCATAGGCCAAGAAAGTGTGCGGTGTACGTGAGATGGAAGACAGGACAAGTCAGGAAGAAACTATTTTCCCTCGGTTTCCCTCTACGACTCGATTGTAGAATTTCCACTGACTTCCATACAGCTTCGATCGATTTCACAACTTTTCACCGTATCGGAGAACTGCTTCTGGAACCCGCAGATTTTGAGTAGCTACGAAACACGCATTCCAATAAAAATTAATTTCAAAGGTGAAGAATAGTGTATTAGATATCTCAGATAACAGAAATAATAAAAATGATAATTTAAAACTTCCCTATGGTTAGATTATATACTCATTTAATTCTAAGTCAGCCATCAGCCTCTTTTTTAGATCGCTTGATGTTTCAAGTGGAAAAATTGAGTAATAAACAATGTAGATATACAATTTAAAAAACAGGACATATAATCCAGTCGCCAATTTTGTATGCACTAAGAGATCTAGGAGGTGACTTTATCTCTTTTAGAAAATTCATTTTTCTTTTGTGGAGTATACCTGTACGTGTTCTAAAACGCAACTTACATTTTTTTCTTCGAATTTTTCTGGCCCAATATTAATTTTTGAGATAGAAACCGAGAACCTGTCAATTTTATGGCAAATTTAGGTATTGCTCATAATGCTTCAACTTGAAAACAATTTGCGCGAAAAATGTGTAACCAGAAAAACGACTTCCGAATCTTTCAGAAAAATATTTTGCACGATCAAGATTTACGGTATCGAGTCGACGCCAAATACAAAGAGAAATGAAGGCTAGTTTCCCTGGGCTCACTGAGGATATTTGTTTTATGTGTGCTATTTTTTGGTGATATTTTTCAAAAATTTACGATATCTTCATCAGTTAAAAATTTTTAAAGGATCTTCTGTAAGCGGGAATTTACTTTTTCAGATGAGATAATTTATAGCAGAAAAATATTGCTAGTGGTGAATAAATGGAATAATAATAAGCGGAAAACTGCTTGATTAGATGAGCTAATTTATAGAATGAAAATATTTTCTAGTGATGATACTCGGGAATTTGAACTTTGAAGAAGCAAAGTTAATGATCAAATTGAGATTAAATCTTTTTTAATTTTTCAAACTACATGTTGCAGAATTCACTTTTTGCGAACAAATTTCAAGTTAACAATTTTTAAGTCAATTTGAAAGTTTTAATTTGAAATTTTCTGCGATTGTACTTACGATAATGTCAAATTTATTATTTTTCATTCATAAGGGTAAGGTACCCAAGAAGGATCCCCTTCCAAGACGGACCCCCCGCATATTTTTGTATGAACATATTATATTCATCAAATACGTACGTGTATTGGTGTTAAGTTCCCTTCTAGTTAGTTACCAAATGTTTTTTTCAACAATGCAAGTAAAATAACAAAAGTAAAAAGTAAAAATTATTTTAGCACTTTGGATTATAGATTCTTACCTATTTTAGGAGTGTTAAATTCATGTGAATTGGGACCTATCCAGTTTTCCTCAATTCTCGACGTTTTGAGACCTCCTGAGTGAGAAAAATGGTTCTTACGAAAATGTATGTTTGTTGTCTGACGACGCGATACCTTTCGGGGGAATTTCCTAATCTGAATTTCTTTTTGCACACTGGTTTGTGGTTCAAAAAGACAGGACAAGATCGTTAGCCAGCCCGATACTGCCAATATTTATGGTTTTAGCCATGAAAAATCAATCTGAGAAAAGTAATAATTCAACTTTCCCACGAAACCACGCTAGATACTCGTACAATTAATAGACATGTAACCAAAATTATTTGTTTCCGAAGGTTCTACAAAATTGCCTTTAACTGTTTTTCAATAGCAATAACAGTTTTTGTTTCAAACGTGGAAAATGCCATAGGAATATTGAAAATGCAAATATCCAACTAAACAACGAAAAGGACTATGAAAACTTCAAGCGCAAATCACTCGCCTTGGAAAAATCTACTAAATTTCTCCAAACCATTCTTCAATAGCACCCATAGTTTGGTAGGAAAATTTGAATTTTTACATTCTCATAATTTATAATGGAATGTCTTGGATTCATGTAAATTTGGATCTATCCAGTTTTCGTCAATTCTCGACGTTTTGAGAACTTCTGAGTCAGAGAAAATGGTTTTTACGAAAATGTCTGTCTGTCGGTCTGACTGTTGTCTGACGGCGCGATAACTTTCAAAGGAATTAATCCTAATTCAAATTTCCTTATGCGCACTCGTTTGTGATACAAAAAGACAAGTCAAGTTCGTTAGCCAGGCTCCTACTGCCAATATTTATGGTTTTAGCCGTGAAAAATAAGACTGAGAAAAGTAATAATTCAACATTCCCACGAAACCACGCCAGATATGACAAATAGGCACGAAACCAAATTATTTGTTTCTGACAGTTATACAAAATTACTTCTAACCGTTTTCAAATAGCAATAACTGTTCTTGTCTCAAGCGTGGAAAATGCCATAAGAAAAATGAAAATTCAAATTTATAGATACACAACGCAAAAGACGATAAAAGGTTCAACCGCAAAATTACTCACCTTAAAGGACGTACAAAATTCCTCCGAAACCACGCTAGATACGATAAATAGACAAATCACCAAATTTATTTGATTCTTGAAGTTCTAAAAAATTTCTCCTAACCATTCTTCAATAGCAATAACAGTTTTTGTTCTGAGCGTGGAAATCGCCATAAGAAGATCGAAAATTCAGATTTATGGCTAAACAACGCAAAAAATATGAAAGCTCTAACAACAAAATTACTCACCTCAAAAAGAATTACAAAAATGCTATCAACCATTCTTCAATAGCACCTATGATTTTGCGGAAAAATTTGAATTTTTACATTCTCATCATTTATGATGGAATGTCTTAGATTCATGTGAATTTGGACCTATTCAGTTTTCGTCAATTCTCGACGTTTTGAGAACTTCTGAGTCAGAGAAAATGGTTTTTACGAAAATATCTGTCTGTTGGTCTGTCTGCCTTTTGCGCACTAGCTTCATGTCCAAAAAGATAGGTCAAGTTTGTTAGCCATCCTGCTACTTTCAATATTCATGGTTTTAGCCATGAAAAATCAAACTGAGAAAAGTAATAATTCAACTTCCCCACGAAACCACGCTAGATACGATAGATAGACAAGGGACCAAAATTATTTGTAACTGGAGGTTCTATAGAATTGCTTCCAACCCTTTTTCAATATCAATAACAGTTTTTGTTTCAAAAGTGGAAAATGCCATAAGAAAATCGAAAATTCAAATTTATAGCTAAACAACGCAAAAGACGATGAAAGCTTCAAAAACAAAATTACTCACCTCAAAAAGACCTACAAAAGTGCATTGAACCTTTTTCTATAAGCTCTCATGTTTCAGCGGGAAAATTTTAATTTTTACATTCTCACCATTTATGATGGAATGTCAGATTCATGTGAATGGGGACCTATTCAGTTTTCGTCAATTCTCCACGTTTTGAGAGCCTCTGAGTCAGAAAAAAAGGTTTTTAAAAAAACGTCTGTCTGTCAGTCTCTCTATTGTCTGACGATGCGATAACATTTGAAGGAATTTTCTAATTTAATTTTCCATTCGCACGCTGGTCTGTGGTCCAAAAAGACAGGTCAAGTTCGTTAGCCAGCCCGCTACTGCCAATATTTATAGTTTTAGCCATGAAAACTCAAACTGATAAAAGTAATAATTTAACTTTGCCACGAAACCACGCTAGATGATAACTTTTTACTTTGGCAGAATTTTTTGCATCGTAGATGTTTCTGGTGTATTCAATATATTCAGGGATTAGACTCACGACACTATTGATACTATATTAGACACATCTTGAGCGATGTTACTATTTTGGATGAAATTCCACTAATGCCACTATTTTCTCGTAATTGCCTGCTAACGCCGATATTTCTGCAATTTCTCTTCAAAAACTTTTTCTAAATTCTTCGCTCATTGGCTAGAATAACATGTATAGCATCTCAAGTACAGAAATATTTACCGGAAAATCAATTTAGAATACTTTAAGGCTGATTGCCAAAAAGTTGACCTCTTTGAGTCCCAGTCATTTATCATTTTTCCGGATATTTCACTTTTTGTGCCCAAAATTCAATTTTTTAGCAGTTTAGTCGACCTGTAGCCTACAATATTCAACTGATTCGACTAAAAGTGTGAGATTAAATTGACTAGATGAAGTTTCAGGGATATTTCCAAGGGAATTTCTGTTCATCAATTATTTGTAGAGATAATTCACATTTTTGCCCAAAATTTGAGTTTTTAGCAGTTCAATATACCTGTTATAGTCAGTATATGTTTAAATTGTAACTTTTCGTGGTTGCGATATTTCCTGCGACTGGAAATGATACAAGTCTTAACTATATCACCAATTTCTAATGTCTATTTACTATTTTCTCAGTATTTAAAAGAATGCTTGAAGTCCCGTGATTTCTCGGTTCGAGTGCGGGTAAGTGTGTTGATGTTCGCTTTATCGCTCAATGAAGGAAGTTTGCGAGCAGGACTGAATCTCGACGTATTCGTGATGTGATTAACTCTAACAGGACATTGAAGTCTCAGATCTTATTAAATTGTCTGCGGAAACAAGTGAGTGATTTATGTGGTGATTGCAAAAGCCTTAGCCCGCCAAGTCTTCGAAAATTGAATAGAACTATATATTTTTTAATTAACTCTCACGATTCTCCTCTGACTATTCCTGATCTGGCAAAATTATTTTTTTCACAAGTCCGAACTTCAAACAGTATGCATATTATCAAATGGTTAAGTTATTGAATTAATGCTTAGCTGCGTTTAAACATTTTGAATAAAATTAATATTAAGTCTGTTTGCTCATTATGCAGCAAATGATAATAAGGTGAAGCCTACTTCATTTATCCTTTTAAAAAAATTAGAGTAAATGTCGGATCAAAAAATTTGAAAATAAAAGTAAAACTCAATTTCACAGATAAGGCAATTATATAAACTATAAGAACAATGAACAAATACATTTAAAAAAGCAAAATCTCTCGATGGATAATACTTATTAAACTCACTTATCCATTTCGAAAAATAGATGTAAATCTCGAACGCGACAATTTAGGAAAAAAATAAAAACACTTCTTTATAAATAAAGCAATGATGTAGGCTATTCCAGCAATGAACAAATGCATTCAACAAATTCAAATCTCCTAAGTCATCGTACTCATAGAATTTATTCACCAATTTTGAACAAACTTATGAAAATAGAATACAATAGAATAAAATAGAAATAAAAGTGAAACTCAATTTTATAGATACAACAATTATATATACTACGAGAACAGTATACAAATGCATTTTACGAATTAAAATTTCCTAATTGATGATACTTATTAAATGGATTCATCCATTTCAAAAATATATGTAAATGTCAAACCGAAAAATTGAGAAAAAAATTAATATTTCATTGAAAATTTGGAAAAATATTGCATTAAAGGTAATCATAAAGATGTACATAAAATATCCGGAGCACCGTATATAATGATAAGTGCGATTCTTCACCACGGATCGCAATTACATCAAGGACATTACACAACGATTTTGAAACAAGTTCCTAGCAATAAAACAACATGGTATGAAATCGATGATGAAAAGATAAAGAAAGTACCTTGGCCAAGATCAGCAAAGGGATCTTATATATTTATACTCGAAAAACAAACTCATTAACATGCACATTCCCCAGGATACTAACACCTGACATTAAATTACAAATCACTAATCACATTATTTTTGACAGTAAGTTAGACCGTAAAATCACTGTACAAAAACGAGTGATTTCCCCCTTAAAAAACTTTTAAAAAGTGAAAAAGGTTTGGCGGCCTCACAGGACAGAAAACAGTTTATTTATATAGCCACCCGTTTGTAAAAACCTCATGCTTGAATAACACATTACAAACAAAGACATGAAAAATATTGCTCCACGTTACAGAAAATACCCCCGTTACAAAAATTACAAAAACAGATCTCAACGAAAAGTAGTGATACCGGACTGGCGGGAAATACTTTGTACTTCTCACAAACGATGGTACTTTTTAATGTTAAGAAAGAAATACGCAATGACAAATAGCAGATCTTGAGAATAAAAGCACTGGAACATGATTCACAACAAATATCCACTTACAGGTATACCTCATTCCATACCATGCACAAACGTTACGAAAAGGCCCGACAACCCGCTTTTTACTCTGAAACACACACATGTAACACAAATCGTAAAAAAGTTGTCCAGCAGGAAGTGTGAGATCAAACATGAGTACGGTATCATTTACGAGATAACGTTCATCAGGTAAGGTCTATGATGTACAATTCAATCACAAAATGTAGAAAAAAATACATTTCCTAGACCATCAACTTGAAATACGATAAACGAGTTCACGATGATAAAATATGAGTAGCGACAAAAATTGACGTTGAAAGCACAGATGCCCTTCACGAAAAGTAGCCTCATATGATGAAATAACCTTACTCTAGTTACTAAGGTATCTGATGAGGTCTCCTTTTTCCGGAGCGCGCCTGTTTGTGGATAAGTTTATTTGTGACAGAATAACTATTATCACAGTTAGTAATTGACAGACAAAGCCATCATCAATTGTTTTTACCTTATCTATTACGAATAACGGTGCTAAGTCAATTGTTTACATTTTCAAGTCAGAGCGTCTAGCTTACCAATACTACGGACAGATAACAAACGGGTTGTCGGGCTTTTTTGTAACTTTTGTGCATGGTATGGAATGAAGGATAAGTGGATATTTGCTGTGAATCATGTACCAGTGCTTTTATTTTTAAGATCCACTATTTATCATTGCGTGTTTCACTACTTTTTGTTGAGATCTGTTTTTGTAATTTTTGTAACGGGAAGTATTTGCTGTAACATGGAGCAATATTTTTCATGTATTTGTTTGTGATGTGTTATTCAAGCATAAGGTTTTTTCAAACGGGTAGCTATAAGAACAAAATGTTTTTTGTCCTGTAAGGCCGCCAAACATTTTAATTTTTCAAAGTTTTTTTTGGAGTTATTTTTATGTGCCTGTGTTAATTAATATTAAGTTAATTTAAGATTTCAATACTGCCGCATATATTTTGAAATCCTAAAATATTCTCTCATTTAGTTCAATTGACAATTTATATTTAATTTCTGTTGTTTGATTATTGAAATCCTATCATGTTTTTTTTGCATAATTTTATTATAACTTAGTTGTAATTTTTATCTGAAAAGGTTTAATGAAAATTCATATTTAATTTAATTATAAAGTTTAAGGTTTTCATTATTTTATTAACGTATTTTGTCCCGAGTCACAGCAATTGTCTTGCCTGCATCTTTTCCAGTTAAATTTGAATAACGAGTGAGAATTCCTTTTGAATTACTATATAATTATCTATACGCTACAATAATTGTGTATTTTCGGGCATTTCTTATAATTTATCTTTTTTTTGTCACCAGGTATACATTTTTTGACTTTATTAATCATCGGAGACGATGTTTTTCTACCGCAGATGAAATGCTATGTTTATAATATTCCGAGAGAAAAAATTTTAAGTGGTCATTCCAGATAATTATATTTGTAATGGGCAAAAATGACCTCAAAATAAATTTCTTTCCCTTAATTTTTAAATTTTAATATTTCTCTTTCGATCAAATCAAAGTCATTTTATGGAGTGAAAGAAGAGAAAACTGTTTTCAGATCTAAATCGATCTTTATTTATTTAGGGTTCCAAAGGCAATGCCTTTTATTACAAAAAGTCTTAAAATTAACTAGATGTAAATCTGCGGATCAATTTCGTGACTTATTATTGACGGAATCGGGGAAATTTGAGTAGCTGTTGTACAAGTAGCTACTGTCAATTCGAATATATAACTTCCAGATTGGTTTGAATTCTACATTTCTATTTTTATTGGAAGTAGTAGTCTGGTAGTAGTCTTATTTTATTGAAAATAAAACTTTTAAGTATTACTTATTTTTGAACGATGAATCTTGAATTATTTTTATTTTTTAATAAAAAAATCTAAAAGCTATTATAAGGACAAACGACTATAGTTCTTACTATAGTCCATTAAAAATAAACACTCTTAAAAAAAACTTCAGCTTGAACTTGAAAATTTCAAAACATTTAAATACATATTGGAAATGTTAAAAGCGGAGACAGAAGTTGTTATCCAATATAAGAAATATAAAGTAATTTAAAAAAATATATTAGACGGTAAACATTTTTTAACTGGAATGCACAAAGTTAAATAATTAAAAAATATAACATTCCAAGTTTATGTACAGCAAAATCAATTTTTCTAACTTGAACAGTTGAAAGTCACTTGTTCAAAATCAATGAATTAATTTTTAAATCTTGTAAAAAATTTACAAATGCTTGTTTGACTAATTTCAAATTAAACTACTTAGTATTTAAATGAAACTTTAAAGCTAAAATATTTTCATGCTTGATCTACACGAATTGAATATTTTTAAAATGTGAAATATTTTAGGCGCTCAAACTTGAACTATTTTTAATTTGATTTTAAGAGCATTGAAGAGTATAGTTTCAAAGGAGGGTCTCGAAAATGGCCCATCGTTCCCCACCCTTGAGATGGGTACCAAACGGTAGATTTTTATTAGCTGATGGAAGTTATAATAGCGTTCACCCTCTAAAATTAAGCCTTCTATAAGTTTTTGGCTCAGATGTGCCATGACGTCTAAACTTCAGATGATGGTGGTCGCTCGTCATCCGAGAGTTCTGCGACAACACATATACTATTTAGGTCGGCTGCTGGAAGTTTAATTCTCTCTTGGAACCTTCCATACCCAAGATACCATAGAAGGGTCATTATATGGGCATAGCAGCCTACTGTTCTGCTCCCGTTTTTACAGAGACAGTAATGACCAATAATGGACTCATGTCCAGACTTCTCAAGATCGATGAGTATAGATACGAAGTATTTTGTAGCAGATGAATGACGAGAACGAATCTTTGCTCTAACTGGTAACAGTTCAGTGGCTTGAATACCGACTGTGTCAAGGGGTAGAGAGTCAGGGTGTTTATAAACGTCGAAGACATACTTTTCATCATCATTTACATGTTCGGCATAATAAGATTCGGCTTAAGAGAGTTGGTAAGAGCCTAAGCCGATGATTCGCAGGTCTGATTCTGTAAGTTGAGGAAACTCTGGAATACTTTCGTGGGATATAACTTTAAAGCGTTCGAAATCCTTTCTCAGGCTGTTATATATTTTGTAACAAGCCTAGAACGATTAGCTTTCTCAACTGTCAGTTGGCTTTCACTACAAACAATATATATTGGCATTCTAACGTTCAAGTGCAAGTTGTGTAGTGGTTGAAGAGCATCACGGAAGCCACAGTAAGTTGTCGACAAGTAAGACATCTCCAGGGTGAAAAAAGTACGTACATATTTGAAGCGCATTATTATGTCTTGAATGATAGTGGCATCATTATCAGTCGCTTTGTACGGCCCAAATACGTCTAAAATATATTTTTCAGACGAGATAGCAATGAATGGTTTCACCAGATTCCTTTTTTTCTGAACGCTATACGTTTGACGTTGAAACTAATAATTCGAACTTTTTTGTATATATAAGTAAGTACGTGACTAGCTTCTCATTATAAACCAAGATAACCAAGAAACCAAGATATTTTGGTACAAAATCATTTTAGAGTATATTCCTGACATTGTCTAGTATGTCTCCTAGCAGGAATTCCGTACATAACAGAAAGCCTGTCGTGGCTTTCTCCCGATCTCAGTTTCCTTAAGTAAATTGCAAGTGCATTGGTAGGCTTGTTGAGGTTTTGAAGCATATTAACTAGATCAAGAAACTGATTTTTCTTAATTCCTAGCCACTGCTTGTATGTATTCTCACCTGTTCCCTAAGTGCCTCATTTATACGAAAAAGACTGCGACCTTTACAACGAATGACACATGGTTGATGTGCTGTTGATACACGCAGTGTTTCTAACACTACCTCGTTCTGTAAACTACTGGTAAATGGTATATTAGCAGGTGTAGAGGAGGAATGCCTAGGGGTGTTAAAGTCCCTAAAGCATGCATGACATATGAATTCATACTGCTCAGATGGCAAAAGGATGCTCGGTTTGCCCCTACGCCTTGCTCTTTGGCGATATTCTGCTTCTCTGCAAGCGTACTCCTGCAATGACTGATTTTCCTGACCAACCATAGAATGACGTCTGTCATTTCTAAGACTTCTACCACAACAGACACATTTTTCTCTGTTCAAAAACTGCTTAGATTAACTAGTTCCTAACCCTCTATCTTTTTCTGGCTCAGCAGGAAACGGATTTTTTTTATTGGACGCCATTTCCCTTTTAACTAAGCAGCTACGAGTAAACGGACTGATTATACGCTTACAATTACAGTTAAATTCAGTGAAACTAAAAAAGGATATAGGAAACGAAGCACCACAGAAAAAACTGAGGGTAAATCTTGTTGCAGGTAACTTTGTATTTTTACCTATTTGTATGAGTAAAACACAAATATTACCGTCGGTAGGGAGTAAACTGTCTTTTGTTCTCATGAAATTCGTCACGACCTTCTGGAAAATTGGAAGCCACAAGTTTTGATCGCTAAAGTGAAGTTCGCTGACGGTTAGTCAAACAGACGAATCGGATAAGTGCGACTGTATAAAGACGGTCGTGCCGAATTGTAGAAGCTGTCAAAAGTTGCTTAAACGTCTGGGTAAAAGCGGAAAAATACCGAGGTGTCAGGGTAATGATTACACACATGGGTTAAATTTTGTAGCAGGTAATCTTTACTCAAAAATCAGGGTGAAGATTACTCTTAGTTTTTTCAGTGACTGCAAGAACAAAAAACAGTCAAGAGTCGATGCACTGGTTACCCGCTCACAGTTACGCTTAAACTAAATAAAACTAAGAAAAAAGGTGTAAAAAAAAAACAAAATACAATACGAGTACAAAATAAATAAATATCCAAGGGGTGGAGTACTATTTACACGCATGCAGTTCTAGTCAAACTAGATAAAACGACGAAAAAAGATTTGAAAAAACACTAGCGGACACTTATTATTGTATTATTATACGCGCTTAAAATCACAGTTAAACTCATAGAAACTAAAATACTACAAAAGTGCAAGAAAACTAAAGTATTCAAGTTTACTATTTACACGCTTACAGTTAGGTATAGTAAAAATAAATAAAACTACGAGAATAGATTTAAAATAAACAATAACGGACACTAATAATATACGCTGACAATTACAGTTAAACTAAAAGAAACCAAAATATTACAAAAGTACAAAAACTAAGGTATTCAAGTGTGCTATTTACATGCTCACAGTTCTAGTCAAAGTAAACAAAACTAAGAAAAAATATATTTTTTTTAAACACTAGCGGACACTAATAATACCATGCACTTTCAGTACAAGACAAGCGACGATCACGAGATTTGTTGTCTTCAGTACATTTTGTGATGATAGTAATGATGGGATTCTTTATGCCCAACTAAGTCATCAGTCAGGCTGGTTACACTGAAGGGAATAAAATAAACATTACTGCTATAAGCCGGCTTAAGGCATGGTGGTCAAGATGCAGATTTTTCTACAGATTTTTATTTAAAAAATCATATGAATTCTAGAAAGCAAACGAAGAATATTTGCCCAAACAAAAATTTTTTTTTACTGCACAGTTTTTTCTAAAAAAATTCGTAAAGTTTACATTGAGTCTATGGTAAGGAGTGGTTTTCATTTAATTGCAAAGCTTCTACTCTATGAATCTACATGAAATTTCTTTCACCTGTAGAATAAGCGTCAATTAGTAAGTAGACTTTTTGAACACAAAATTTTACTGCACCGTAATTATGAAAAACTGATTTAGAAAAGTGTTCTTCTATCAAATGCCCACACCTGGCAACGATGTAAATTCTAGAAACTCGATGTGTGCGCACTTCGTAAACAACTTCTTCTTTTTACGCTGTTTGTTTACGTCGTTTACATACACTGACACTGACTTTCACTTAATTCGGTTAGGTCTCTAGGAATATTTCCTAGAAACCCTAATCGAAACTTTCTCTCTTGGACAAAAAGAGATAGAACGCACCACAGCGTTGCCACAATTAAAGAAATCAGGGTTATCTTGAACTTAGCAGCTAACGTTTTGGTTTGCGCCACGGTTCAGCGTTACCATAATACCTTAAATGTGAAGCGGAGAGTGGGGATAGCATTGAGTCGAGAGCGAAAGATGTGAGTTTTTTTCTCTTGCTCCACTGCTGTCCCTACTCTCCGCTTCACATTCAAGCTAGCCAAAAGTAGACGCATATCTTTTATTCCAGAGAGGGCGAATGAGTTAGTTGCTATACCCCAAAAACTCTTATAGATTATTTAAAGATTATGTTATTTTTACTCTTAGTGTGAGTTTTGACATTAAATGGCAGAAAACAGTATAAAGGCTAAATTCTACAAAGTTGGGTCCATTATAAAATTTCATCTACTGAACACGAGCTTTAATTTGGCACCAGTCTCTTTAGTGAGGGACGATGGGCCAAATACCCATGCATTCTCGGTACCCTCCTTTACATTCAAAGTATTAATTAAAGCGTATTCTACAACAGTGCATTACGCGCAATTTGTCATAATGGTCGCTTAATATGTGAATATTGGTACAAAATGAAGCTTATGTCAAATGGCGTATAATGCACTGTTATCGAGCATGCTTTAACTATAGTAAGGACGAAGTGACAAATTTTGGGAAGAAATATCTAATTATACTTATGAGTATCACGATTTAATTATTAATGATGGAGTTTTTGAAAGCGAAAATATTTTCGATTATGAGAATGATTTGAAAAATTGGTTTTAAACAACATCAAATGTCATCGGTAGCGTTTAAATAGTACATGATTTTATTTCACCAAGGCTGCCAATCTAAATCTAAAAAATCTTGGTCGGCATTATTTCAAAAACAGTTTTTTTCGTTTTTCTTTTTTATTTATAGATTTAAATGACTTAAATTTTCAGATGAATTGTGTTTGTTTGCATTTTATTTATTCCGGTGGTTTGAAATGAATTTCTTGGCCTATTTGTCCAATAATTAAAAAGACCCACTATCAAGAGTAACCCAGTGATGCCCACTCTCCCTATAGTACATCAATACAGGTATATGATTTATACACAGGTCTTTTCCACCCTGTCATTAACAGCAACAAATGTCATATGTAATAGAAAATCTGTAACATATGATAGTTTTTGTTATAAGAAACAAAAAGACTCTTCGCATTAGGCGTTACGACCTAACACAAAAAACTACATAGGTAATAAAGCACAGTCCTTTTATATGTGCAGTTTTTTATTTTTATTACCTTGATTATTATTTAAAAAATTTAGGACATATACGTATAGAATGGGGGGGGGGGTCGAAAAAAGAATTATAGAATTCAAGAAATGGTCAACATTAAAAACTTTTCAGTACCAACCATTTTTTGATTGAATGAATGAAGATTTTTAGTGAAAATCTTCATTTTTTATCCTTTTTGACCGGTGATCTACATAATATGCTCACTTTTCAAAAATTTTATGGGATTTTAATATTTTGTATTTTTCTAGGAGAAAATCTCATTTTTGAAAGCTTCAACAAACTAAAATTATTTTGAAAAGCTTTGTAAACTATTCAAAATCTTATTTGAGCACCTAGAAACTCTCTCGCACTTAATTTTTGACCTAAAATAAATTGAGAAAACTTTAGCATTCAAATAGTCTAGAATTTCTAGAATATTCTAAATTATAAAAAAAAAAAAAATTTCACCCACCGTAATATACGAAGATAATTGTGATGACATTTGCAAAACTCATAGATAACTAATTTGAAAAAAAACCAGTTTTAAAGCTTTCATTTACTTCAAAACATTTATAGAATCAACTCGCAGCTACTGCCGTCGGTTAATCTCTTTTTATATTTTCAGAATAATTATGCTATTTATTTATATTTGTTTTGCATTAATATTTAGTATTTACTTAATAGGCAACTCAGGAGGTGAAGCCTTAAATGTTGTCGTTTTGACGTATCTCTTTCTATTTACGAGATATACAAAATATTTATCCAAGAAATGCTGAATTTTGATCGTTCACACCTTAAATTGGAAAATTGAAGACAAAATATCTATAAATTTTAATTCTTCTCAACTAGCCCACCTGTAGGCCTAGGGACGTGGACCATTCGAACCCTATAATAAGATATATAAATTGGAACCTCGGCTTATTGACTTTCTAGAATGTCTGCCGGCTAGAATTCGGTGATGAGGGGTCGAAGACGCTGAGAGAGAGGATTGCGACTCACCTCGCATTCTTTGGTGGGGAAGTCCGATGGGCCGAGAGAGAGGCGCGCGAGCTCAGCGGAGCTACGTAGTTCCCCTTGACTGTTTACATCGTAGAAATTTTCGGAACGGAGTAACGGTCATCGGGCGATGCCCAAGACTGCAACTAAATCGAGGTTCTAATATATATATATTCGATTCGGTTCCCTTGGAGTCAAACCGAAGGGCCTATGACAAAGCCACCGAACACGTCTTCAGGCTACGGATGGAGGGTCCCTGTGCCGAGGGTTTCTGCTGAATACGGTTACAAAAGTTAATAAGCAGTCGCGGGCAATTGTCCAGGGATGGTCCCACAGGAAAAACCCTCAAACTAAGGCGCGAACAACCGTGCCGAAAGATGAATGGCACCTGGGTAAGGTGTCTCCAACGGTGACTCTGGGATACCGGGCGACCTCCCAGAGTATGCAGCCTTATCCTTGTAAGCGAGGCTCTACAAGGATGGACGAACTCTTTCCCTAGTTGCTCGTGGAAACAACATGATAACCCGAAACCACCAAAATGTTGTAGATGTGGTTCAAGAAGATCGAGCGCGCAGAGCACCCGACAATGGGTCGGCAAACGGTGCCGATCACCCTAGAGTTCGAGGTGCTGAAAGTAATACGGATGAAAATTCACCGAGGGACCGGCGAGGTGCTCACATTAAGTGAACGGATAGACTCAAGGATGACCTGCTGGACTGCTACGATGCCAGCAAAATCCCTATTCCCAAAGGCTTCATGGCACG
>JAUMHM010024587.1:0-35772 GCA_032362435.1 Melikaiella ostensackeni
GGTTTCTGCTTTCCCCCACCACCTAATTCCCCCCATAGGAAGCTTCGGTCAGCGGCCGTCAGGTGGCGTACTCGAGTTGAGGGAAGCGAGCGCTGGTGTCGTAGCTCTCCTAAATTTTTGAATAAAAATTGAGGCGAAAGTTTACCGAAGCAAGTTTAAAATCACGAAAATATCTCCGTTTCCTGTGAAGTTTAACCGTCAATGTTAATTTTTGTACCAGTGAATTTTTCACCCGGAATTGATGAACATGAACTTTATTTTTCGATTTTTATGTGTTAGATTTGTCTCGACTGACTTCAACCCAAATGGGCTTGCATATTCCTGTTTCTTCTGATTATACTTCTGGGATGTCCCACGATCATTCTGAGCCCAAAAAGAAAAAAATTGCTTGAGCCCTTTTTGAGAAAACTCTATTTTGATTTTTTTGAAGAGGTTAATCAACACATTTTTTTAAAAATGAGTTAAAAGTGGAATTTCATTGGCCTAAACCACTCAGTTTTTCATGCGGGAAAGTGCTGCAGGAGCTGAATATCTTACGAGAACTGAAACACTTCAATATTTTTGAAAAGTTGTGAAAACCGTGGAAAGAAATTAGTTTTTTTGAAAATTGCTTCTTTCCAGTTCATCCCAAGTCCCAAGTTCCTGTACAAGAATTAAAGTTTGTGAAATTTCCTGTAAAAAAAATCGATGTTCTACGTCTGAACTTTTGGAATCATGGCCCTCAGATGTTGATTTTGAGCGAATAAAAAAAAAAAGAAATTATAGTTTTTGTGAAATAACTCATTTCCTATGCATCTCTAGTAAAAATTGCTACTAAGTTATTTACAGAAGATTCAATTTTGAGTAAATCTAAAAAAAAACATTATTCTAGCTCTAATAGCGCCGAAATTATGGCCTTCTGAATTTGACCTTTTTTTTACGAAAGTTTGTGTAACATCAATTCTTCAAATAAAATTTCTCGTTTTCCAAAATAACTCATTTCCTGAGCATGTCTCAGTGAGACATATTTTTTGACATAAGACGAAGAAAATTGAGTCCTCTTTCATTTATTTGGCGGCAACATTCAATTGCAATACTCAGGAAATGAATTATTTTGGAAAACGAGAAATTTTAATTCAAAAATTGATGTTACACCATATCTCATCAAAAACGGTCATACTCAGAAGGACGTCACAAAAACTATATTTTTAAAAAATTATTGGCTCAAAATCAACTTCTGAGGGCCATAACTCTGAAACTTTTAGAGATAGAACATTCGATTTTTGATGTGTAAACATCTTAGACCTCGATATGGGGAGCCGCGCCTGATTCGAGTGAAACCATGGCTCGAAAGTGTAATGCAAGGCTCTGACACATGCGTTGTATCGTGTGTCAGAGACCTGAGGCTTGCTTCTCTTCACCCACTCAGAGGAGCCCTTCAGTTATTCTTTTGACTTCGTACGACGTACAGTATTCTTCTACACATTGATATGTGTATGGGAAAGTGAAAGTTATTCTTTTGACTTCGTTCAGTCATTCTTTCGACTTCGTAAAGTATTCTCCTACATATTGATATGTGTATGGAAAAGTGAAAGTTATTTTTTTGACTTCGTACAGTATTTTTCTACATGTTAACGTTTACCGAAGATGTTTTCACATAAATCTGTCTTTCGTTGTAGCTTAGGAGGCACGTGATGTTTTTTTTACATGAAATTTCATACACTTCAATTCTTGTACAGGTACTTGGAACTTGAAATGAGCTGGAAAGAAGCAATTTTCAAAGAGCTAATTTTTTCTCACTTTTTTTTACAATTGTTTGGAAAAATTAAAGGGCTTCAGTTCTCGTAAGACATTTTTGTCTCAGAATGATCGTGCGACATCCCGGAAGTATAATCAGAAGAAAACCAGGATATGCAAGCCCTTTTGGGCTGAAGTTAGTCGAAACCCACCATCTCAGTCAGCTTAGGTCTTAGGACCTTAGGTCATTAGGTTCTTATGTTGAACAGTTACAGGCTACAGATTCGAAGGGAAAATATGTACACACCTTGTAGAGGAATTACTCTAACTTTTTCAGAAAAAACTGAGGGACCTCTGGCATTCTCTCATGGGACAGATTATAGAATCATTCTGTTTCCCATGCACAGCAGTCCTTCAGTAGTTCTGAAACATAGTGAAGGACTAGCGCGCACTATGTAACCTTTTCTGACAAAAACGTGGTCGAAAAATAGGCCACGAGTGTCTGTCGGTTATGTTGAAGCGCAAAATGGGTCGATATTGGATTTTACTGTTCATAATTGAAGAGTACATTTCCAAATCGTCTTATATCCAAGAAAGACCGTTTTCCACAAATAACGATTTTTGGATTAAGTTATGACTTTTTGATTTGAAATGTGGTTTCAAAGAATATTAATCTAAACCATGAACTTAATAGTATAGTTTATTGTTTAATAACAAGTACGCCATGAACAATCAATTAATATTATACGATAAAATTGCGCTTACTGTACAAAAATGATATTTATTTACTCACATAAGTTGTAACTGAAGTATTAATTTTTGTTTGGAAAGTGTACATGTATTCAAACATAATCATATTTAAAGGCAGTAAATAGTCATGAACGTATTGCTTATAAAAACCCCTCTAATTATCCATCTGTGAATGGCGAGTTTTTTTATATTTATAATTAAAAAACGATGTTCTTCAATTTATGAAAGCAACTTTATAAAAAGACAAGAAATTTCTAAATGGTACTCAACATTTACATATCAATATTTTCAGTCACTCAGTTTTCGTTGAACAGGGACCAGTTAAAGTTCCTACGTTTCTCCTCTCGAAGAAATGTATTATCTCTTCACTATGCTAAAGATTTTTTATAAGTTCTCATAAGGTTAGTAAAACAAATTATTACACTCATTCCAATAAATTTAAAAAAAACTCATTTTTCAACCTACATCAAATTTGGAAAACAAATTTTAATACTGAATTTATACAAAGTACAAGATATTTCAGGTTAAAAAATTTGTTTTGGAAATTCAATTAATTTTTTTTCTTAAATATAAGTCGCTATAGTTTAAAAAAAAATTTCAAAGAATTTTCCACTATAATAGTTTTTGACAAATCGTATTTATACTACAGTATGATTTTTATATATGTTTTATGTTACAGAAATAAATATTTTCATGAAAAATAAAAGAATTTTATCACATTTTAATTGAAAATAAAAATAAAGAATTGTTATATCTAATTTTTTAACTGCGATATTAAACAAAGAAAAAGATTTTCTCATTGTAAATTTGCGTCCCTACAAGAAGTTACGTAAATCTGTGAATATGATAAGGTTAAAAGGAATTTAAGAAAAACTGACCAAGTAGGATTGAAAATGCGGGAATTGTTGAGTAGTCTTTAAAACTTTGATATTATGTCACTCTTTTCACAGATAATTTTTCAAATCAAGAAAGGTTACGTGAATTCACTTTTCCAAAAATACTTGGATGTCGAACATACTTGTTTCACATATTTATAATCCTAATCTCATCGCGTAGGATGTTAAAAAAAGACTTAAATAAATATAGAATTTTCATCTGAGAAGAAGATCCTGGCCGACTACGTTTGACGACACTTTTAGCTATGTTCGTAAATTACTGTAAACAAGTTGAAGCAAAATAAAAGCTACTGATATGGTCGTCGTAAAAAATTCTTCTTCGGAGGTATGTCCGCAGTTAAAAATGCACCTCAAGAAAAATTAATTAGTAATTTTTCGCACATGTGTTTATCAGTGAGATACGATTAAATGACTAATTACAATGACTTATCATCTTATGAGGACTGGATCGGGCCTCAGTGGTGCCCGCAAGCATAAAAAATGTGCAAGATATATTTTTTTTTGTAGAGTTTTCATCTGAGAAGAAGAATTTGGTCGAATACGTTTGATGACGCGATAAGCTATGTTCGTAAATTACTGTAAACTGGTTGGTGGTGGTGCCCGCATGTACCTATACAAAATTTCCAAGATATTTTTTTTGCCTATAATTTTGATCTGAGAAGAAGATCCTGGTCGACTACATTTGACAACGCTTTCAATTATATTCGTAAATGAGTGGAAACGAGTTAAAGTAAAATAAAACCTATTGACATGGGCGTCATAAAAAATTATTCTCCGTCGGTGTGTCCGCAGTTAAAAATGCACCTCAAAAAAAATTAGCTGGTAATTTTTCGTACATGTGTGTATCAGTAAGATACGATTAAATAAATAATTACAATGACTAATCATCTAATTAGGACTGGATCGGGCCTCAATGGTGCCCGCATGTATCAAAAATTCACAAGATATTTTTTTATGGTAGAATTTTCATCTGAGAAGAACATCCTGGTCAAATACTTTTCATGTCGTTCTTAATTATGTTCGTAAACTAGTGAAAACTGGTGAAAGTAAAATATAACTGATTTGTAAGGGCGTCATTCATAATTCTTTATTAGAGGTCTCAAAGTCTATTTTTGAATTGTGAACTTTTTGGGTGCTCTTTTTTAGTACACAAAAAATTTTCATAAGAAAGTAGATTTTATTTCGATCTTTAAGAAATTTTGAAAGAGAGACATTAAGCAAAGATTTGTTCCAATCTGCAGGGTCGCCTATAAATACTTAAGATTTCTTCTACTTGAGGTGTTAATGGTTAACTCAATTTACCAAAAGATATCTATTTTACTTGAATATAGTTTACAAATTTGAGGAAGTTAGACAGTTTCACAGTCAGTGTCAGTTTACGGCTAACTGTTGACTGCGACGCTTCGTTTTCGTGAACTCTCTTTCCGTGTTAAAATTGAAAAGAATTTTCATAGTGCTATTTTGAAAATGGAATATTTGCTTCATTAGTGTTTTGGTTAAAATTGTTACAAAACGTTGGAGTATCATTATTGGTGAAAAAAAATTTGTCTTATCTTTTCTATATATACTGTTTTGGGTAATTTGGTTTTCAGTGAAATTAAAATAGTGAAAAAATTTTTTAAATAAAAAATAAAATAAAATTGACGGCAATGTAATTTTAATGGAAGATTGTTGAAAAGTATTATAAAATTTTAGTCAATCAGTTATAACTCAGATTGGATGCAATACAGAGAAAATTATTGATAGAATGCAAGATTCGTGGGTTTTTCCAAGAAAGATATTCAATGTTAACAAAATAATATGTAATAAAAATTTTCATAACAGAGTAACTTTTATTTGATATTAAAGGTTTCTTTGTTTTAATAAGAAAATCTAAGGATTTATCAAAAAACATTCAATAAGAAATTTTCTTTTTATTTTCAGGTACTTCTTCAAATTTTTCATTATTAATTACTGTAGTTTTCCTATAAATTACTCCTGATGAGGAAGTTTAAATTGGCTTCGAAACATGTTGGTCCCCAGTAGTATAAAAAGGTGGAAAAAAGAAAGAGCGTGAGGTTGGTTTTAAATGACTCTTTCCTTTTTTCTACCTCTTTTTTCTTTTTGTTGTGTACATTTATTGTACATTTGTCTCTAATAAGTCGAAAAAGTGGATAGCCTCAAAGTCTATTTTTGAATTATGAACTTTTTGGGTGTTCTTTTTAAGAACACAGAAAATTTTCACGAGAAAGTAGATTTTATTTCGATCTTTAAGAAATTAGTAGGTAATCTTTCATGCATGCATGTATCAGAAAAGTGCGATGAAATGACTTATTACAATGACTAATCATCTAATTAGGGCTGGATCGGCTTTGCTTTTCATGATTCTTCATTGTTTACTCGAAAGGACTTAATAGCACATTCCTTTAACGGAAAGAAGGAAGTGAATCGGGCAAAATTCCTTGCGAAAACTGCCCCCGTGGGTGTCACTGCACGTTCAAAAGAAACGCAATCGGAAGCCAATTTCCAGACGTTCATATTTTACTCCGTACGCCTCACAGTTACGTCGTTTTGATAATAATTGGCGCCATGAGTGGATATACAGCCATCCCAGAAATTCACCTCACACATTGTCCATTGTCTCACATCTGTGTGCGTCTATCAACACTCGTATGTTTCGCATATTCTTGTAGCCTGCTATACTCTCGACCCTAGAGTTTGATTCCTCGTTGCTTCTGATGCTAATCATTAGCACGTCCAGCTGCGTGCAATCGTCAATAGATGCGTTGGCGAACCACTCTGATTAAAATTGCCTTCCTCGAGGAAAAAGAGATGGAAAATTTCAATGAGTTTTAAAATTTCTGTAGGCATGAACAGTGGTGTAGTCCTAAACATTTAGGTGACCTAGCACCCCCCCCCCCCTCTTCATTCTCGAGGATTGCAAAGAGGTATAGCCATGAAAGTTGATACGACTATTAAAATTTGATTGAAACATGGTTAGATATTTTAGACATATTTATATAGTATGATACAGAAATATTATTGAATATGTCCCAGCCAATTCAATTTTTGCCAGTTAAAAAATGCCCATAATTTTCTTGTTTTCACACGCAGAATTTTTTTATGATCTACATGTGTCTCGATTTGGTTTCAGACGCAGAACAATGTTTTAAGAGCTAACGCTTTACACATTGCAACGCTTCAATCTCGCTTAGTGGGGGTCATTTAAACTAATGAACAGAAGAGATGAAACATGTTTTATGAGAAGGGCACCGCGCTTTGGTGTTATTATGTTGTTCATGGCATTAAATCCACGTTCGCACTCCGCTGAACTGCAAGGCAAAGTCGCAATACAATTGATGAGTGGATTTAAGTCAACAGGAATTCGCTTTCCGCCATTTCCAATAAAATCTCTGAAGCTACTGATTACTGGCCTTCTAGCTAGAGAAAACCTTGCACAAAGTCGCGAAACAGACCTGCTTATATAACACATTTAATGCATTTGGAAAGATTCTGGGTCTATGATATTGATGTCTGTAAGAAGCTGTACGTAATCATCTCTTCCTGAGTCATGCTCGTGACTCTTCAAGTGAGAGGATTGTATGGTAAAGCATCGTCGCTTCAAAGAATCTATTAAACTAGTTAGAGATTGATTGCTGTTAATCACAGTGAGTTTTTTGTTCGATACAAGGGGTATGCATCTGAACTCCATTTCTTTTTCCGCGTTAATCTCTACTTCACACGCCCTGGACTCTTTCTCCTTCATGTTTGTTAAAGTGAAAATCGTTCTGTGTATCCGCTTTGGAAATATTGCACTGTCTTCTATTAGGAAACTGTTTTTTAAAGAGTGTCCCAACCCCAGATTTTGTGCCTAGTATTACTCTAGCTCCGTCAGTAGCAGAGCACAGATAATTATGCTCAAGAAATGTTTCATCTAAGCCATAGGATTTCAAACAAGCGAGTAACGCATCAGAGATTTTTTTAGCTGCCTGATTCTCGAGTTCGATCAGATCCAAGAAAATCGCGGTAACGCTCGATTCTAGAACTGTTTAAGGATGAACAATAAGTACAGATTTTTTAGATAATGAAGTTGACTCGTTAATATGTCTTGCGATATTTGAACTCTGTTCTTTCAACTTTTTTCATGAACGTACTCTAATTTCTTCAGCTATAAAATAAATTATTTCAGTTGCACTATAGCGACTGTGCAGTGTGACGCCTTAATCTGCACCATTCTTCATTTGTAATCTGAAGATTGATGGATAGAAATTTTGCTTATGTGTGATTTCAATTACTTTTCGCGCAAATCTCCACTATAAAAAACTTTATAATTAATCCACTTTGCACTTATAGACATTCGTTTTGCCTTTTCTGGACTTGATTGTTTGACTTCAAAACATGAATCGCAACCTAAGTGACATTTTCTAGAATCTAACCACGGTTATTTTCTCTTCTCTTTACCGACTGATGCTGAGATCAAATATCTGAGTAAGGTCTAGACTTCGAGGCTGATGAAGGTACCTCAATACCGCCTCTTGTGAGCAGTGAAGAATTTTCTGGATGGTGACCCACAGAAATTTCCTTGTTATTTAGGTTTAGCGAGGATCTTACTTCATTATCCATAATAACCTCTTTGATGTAACAAGCACTAGACCAAAAAGCTATTCCTAGTAGTCGAATGATAGTCGTTCATGTATCGACGTAACCACAAGAATATTTTCGTGGACACTCATATTACAGTGCATATTGTTGTTCATATTAAACATGAATTAAAATATTAGTGACGGAAGTTGTACCTTTTGAGATCAGTTTTAAGACCATACATTTTGAAATAGCTTCTGATATATTTCCTATTGGGATGTGAACTATACCTCGGGCATGTGTGGACACTATACTATACATGCTTAAAAGCTATTTTTAGGACACTTAATGACATTTTATTGAGATTTGCGCTGTCTGTAGAGAATCACCAAAATACTTAAATACCTTAAAAAATGTTATATAAGGTTGAAATAACGTTTCACATCGCTGGAAATGAGATTAAATTATGTATGCAGGAATTTTTATTGCTACTGTATGTAGAAAATTCAAGTGGAATTCGATTTTGTAGATTTACTTATTCGCCTCCAGGTTGCTTAATTTCCATGTTGCGTGGAAACCAATTTCCTGTAGCCTCATATATGTATATATGTATGCGAACCTGCTACAGTGAAGAACGAGTTGATGGAGAAGGCGGCGGGAGGAGGGGAAAGTAATTCAAGAAGGAGGCGAGAGAATAAAGTTTGGTGCGGTACGATAAAATACGCCGGATATAGTCGAAGTTTGGCGATGTTCCTTGTCCTTCCACCCTATCCACGCGAAAACTTAAGCTAACGAAAATCCGAGCAAATTGGGCCTGGCTTGAGACCATCTACGACGTCCTCTTTCACTTAAAGCCGGTTTCCCGGACTTTATCACGCATTGTCGGGCAAAAGGTTTGGATTTACAATGATCACAGCCCAAGACTCGAATGACAAAGTGAAAAATTGCTTTTCCTTCACGAAAAGGCACATGAAAAGAGAAATAGTGAAGTTAGAAACAAGATAACTTTCGCACCACATACAAGAACAACAAAGATGGAAAATATGAAATTTTAATTTTCTGCAATGTCAATTGAAATATGTCGACATAGGGTAAAGGAACCAATTGTCGAGGAAATAGGCAACCTCAAACCTTGCTATCCACTTTCTTCCAAACGACAATTCGTACAGCTTCGAAACTTATTTGGATGGACAGTAAATTCATCGAAATTTTATTTCTGTATATTTTTTCTTTCAGAAATTCATAATGTAAAACAAAAATTGTGATGAAAATTCAATGTGTCAAAAACACCATTTCTCGAGGTGCATTTGCCTCTTATTCGAGTGCTAGATCCATTTGTCAAGTGCATTACCTCTCAGCATGCTAATCATAAAATAATTGAGTGTCTTTAGCATAACCTGCCTAACCTAATATTCATATACATATCGAAAAATGGGGCATGAACAAGAAAATCGAAACCACCTTTTGTCGAGGTGGGTCATCGAAATATGGAGCTTTACCAAAAATTGTCCCCAATTAACCGATGATTTATTTTAAAAAAACACTAAATCAATTTTGTCGAATAATATAATTATTTGAAAAAAGTTCGATTCGTCCTACTCACTGCTGTAGCATTCAAACATAAAGAATGAATCAAAAAGTAACTAAATTTCATGAGGGACTGTATTACAGATATCAAATTCGAAATGAATTTCTCTTCTAAAAATATGGGTTTTTCTTTAAGAGTTTGTAGTTCAGAGTACCTGCATAATCATAATATTGATTTTATTTTTATTTTTATTATAATTCACTGTTTATCATAAAAATATATGTCAATCCTCGACAATTGGTGTACCCACGGTAATTGGTTCCTTTACCCTAAACACAGAAAATAATACTTGAAAATGCTACAAAAAATTTAATTATTTTTATTGAAAAACACTGACGCATATTTTAGAGTGCCATTATCATTTAGTGAATGGGGGAAAAGTAATGAATGAAACTCACAACTGAAGGGTGGGCAGATTTAAATTTAAATTATAGACTGCAATTTAGAGTACATATTATGTGACTTCGAAACGCGGTCTTTGTACTTCCCTTACATTTATGCTTTGACATTTTTAAATTCAAGATCAGACCACTGACAAACTGTAATTTGATAATTGTGAATTCCCTTTTGATAGAGCTCCTTCGGGTTTAACGAATAAATTCTCATCACGTGTCTCGCGCTTCGCACTCGATTACAGTATGTTTAAAATGCAAAATTTTCTATACTATGTTTGAAATCTATTATATTAAATGTATGTTATATTAACTTCTCTACCACTATTTGAAACTGCTTATTTAGATATTGCAAAATGAAGTACAAATTTTATTCTTTATCATGGTTTTAATGTTTATTCCTTGTTTTGAAAGGAAATTCTAATTAGGAAATTCCTTCGACAGTTATCACGTCATCAGACTATAGACAGACCGACAGACGGACATTATCGTTTGAACCGGTTTTTTTGCTGACTCAGGGAGTCTCAAAACGTCGTGAATTGATGAAAATTGGATAGGTCCAAATTCACATGAATCTGATAGTTTCCACACGGAAGAAAAAGCAATGGTTGCCACAGCCATAACAGTATTGTTGTGCACAGTATTGTTGGATCACTAAATGGAATGGAAGAGAGAACCTTGAGTATGGAAGCATTTTCAAAGAGAAATGGTTGTATCCGCCATAGTATTTTGTTACGTCAGATGTGGATGTACCAATCATAGCTATGGTTGAACTTGTAATGTTCTCCTATAGTCAAGCGCTGTAATCGCTGCAGTCTCAGTTTTGGTGCCAAGCGGCAGCAAGATGGTAGCCAGTATGTGTAGTATTTGTAGTGGAGCAATGAACATCGCACCAAAAATTGTTGCTATACAAGAAATGGAGAGTGGTTGTGCTCAGCTTTTGACGAATTTTGGATTCGAGCAGTATATTCCATAATTTGAAGGTGAGTTTGAGATAGACTACTACTGCTTAGGTAATTTAGAGTTTTATAAGTACGGGGTGGCTATTTCGCCCGCGGGAGACGTACAAATATATAAACATTTGCAAGAGGAAAAAAAGGGACTGTCACATTTCTTCCGGGTCACATCCCGATCCCTTTTCAGGAGAAAAGCACTCGTCGGCACCAAAGTAACTGAAATGACGTACTCTCGTTGACGAAACAAGGCCCACTCTGATACATATATATGTATGTATCTCGATTTTTTATGTAATATTAATATATTAATATTTTAATAAGATATACTACGTGATTTTAAATTTATGTTTTACTTTTCTTTAATATTAACCTCAAATAATACTCTTAATACATATAGCAACGCGCAATGGTTGTATAGACCATAATCACTGTGACGCTGCCTCCATTTGATTTGGTCGATACAATATGGCACTAGGTTGCTTAAACTATTGATATGGATCGCAGAACCATCTCGGATCGGACTTCTCATCCATTGCTCTGGTCAGGATAACCGTATCCCTTTCCTCACGTAACTAAGGTAACGCAGAAAGCCACTATGGATGCAGCAACCATAGATATGGCTAGGCCGTATTTTCAAATATACTATGGTTGAGGTAACCACACCTAGGGCTCGGCCAACCACAGTCTTCTTTTGGTGCATCATAAATGATGAAAATGTAAAAATAAAAATTTTACGGCCAAACTATGGGTGTTATTGAAAAATGATTACAACCAATTTTCTAGGTATTTTAAGGGCGAGAAATTTTACTGTTGGACCTTTTATCGTATTTCGCGTTATTTAGCTATGAATTTGAATTTGCAATTTTTTATGGCATTTCCGACGTTTAAAACAAAAACTATTTTCCCTATTAAAAAAACGGCTAGAGGCAATTCTGTAGACCTTTCTAAAAATAATCATTCTGGTCTCCTAACTATTGATCGTATCAAGCGCGATTTGAAGGCAGAAGGCTGGCTAACCAACTTGATCTGTTTTTTTTTTTGGACAGCAAAACAGTGTACAAGAGGAAATTTAAATTAGAAGATTCCTTCGAAAGTTATCACGTCGTCAGACTAAAGACAGACAAAACTTCGAGAATTGATGAAAACTGGAAAGGTTCAAATGCACGTGAATCTAATATCTTCCATCATAAATGATGAGAATGTAAGAAAGTCTGTTCCCAAGCCGAAAAGTTGTTGAACTGATGCCAAAATGTTTGATCAGACAAAGCTGTCCAGATTCCAGAAAATATATGCGGAAATTGATCAAGATATAAGACCAGATATTAAATTTCTGAATACGAGAAAAAAAGTTGTACACTTTCGATAAAATCCTGTCTGTTCAATATATACATGGACAAATGTCTGAAAATGGCTTTCTTAGGCAATGAAGAGACAGTAAAAGTGCGTGGACTGGCGTTTGAAGATGACAAGGTCGTTACGGTAGAATCAGTCAGTGATTAGCACAGAATTTTGGGCAGCCTTAAATGAATAGAGGATAGGACAAGTTGGTGATTTCATGTATCTTGGAAGTTTATTTACTACTGACGTAAAGATTGATTCAGAGATATCCAGACGAATAAGCGAGGAAAGAAAGATCATTTTCAGTGTATAAGTCATTACTAGAAATAAAAATATGATAAATGAAGCCAAAACTGCAATATATAATTTTGTGCTTGCATACACTGTGCTGTATAGCAGCGCGACAAGGACGTACCAAAAAAAGGATAGGAGTAAAGTAAATGCGGTTGGCATTCATTTGTTGAATGCAAAAGGTGACTGCGAGGATTGGAATGTGCGGAGGACAATTGTTTATGAGGAGAAGAGTGATGCCTGAAACGAAAGATTTTGGATACTCATGGGCCCTCGTGGAGAGCATTGTTCAGTAGATGTGGTCCGAGCAAAGAGTATGAATCTTCCTATGGGCTTATTAGTGAGTTTGTGTATTTATGTGTGAACAGTGAAGTGCAATGGCTTTGTGAAGTTCTCCACATGGGGTGATTACTAGAGAGATTGATCGGTGACCAGCGTCGGAGCGGTATTGTGGGAAGAGTATGTTGTTCAAATAATTAGCACGCGGCTTCTAAATTGATCTAAAATCTATCCTTCTCGTTGCAACTATCCCTTCTGCTACACATCTGTCACTTATCCTTACCATATTTATTCCTTCATCCACGGTAGTATAACGAGGCTAGAACCGAAAGAGTAACGCTTTCCCCGAAAGGGTATATATATAATGATAATAGTAATAATAATAATAACTTATATATTTATTAATTAGAATTCACGAAATATATTGAAAGGATGGTCGCTTTCCGATGATCGTTGGGGCGCCCCTGGAGCCATCGCTGGGGTCCACAGTATGGGAGAAGGTAGTAATGGTGAGCTGCGTGATGGTCAGGCAAATCCCACCGATCAACAATCTGGCCAGCAAGAACATCTGCGACAAAAGACAAATAGTGAAACATCAACTGCGCCTGCTAAGGATGCTTTGGCTAGTGTGAGCGATTTGCAGCCAACCCCCTCAACAGGAATACCGTGGGAGAGCATCAACTGGAAAACAAAAATGAGATAAGAATTGATCTTATCGCTAAGGTTAAGGACATCAGAAATAATCTACTAATCTCAGAAGAGTGAGCAATAGAGATTAAACAAAGGGTTGATTCGGCGGGGAAAAACGTTGATAATGAACATCGGTTAGAGAAAGCTGCAGCACAAGATCAAACGGTGACCAGTGAAGTAATAAAATATCATTGTGCCATTGCTGTTCCTGTGCAACCTCAAAATGATCCAGTACCACCGCCATATCCTCCAGAGGCCGATGGTCTGATTTAACCAGAGGCACAAGCAATTCAGTAAGCAAGAAGGCGATTGAAATGGACATATAATATGAACAGAGATGTAATGCGCCTTCATTTTTTGGCAGAGAAAAGTGCGCAAAGTGTGAGGAGAGAATATCAACGTCTCTTCTTGCTCAAGTATACGCATCTAGTCACAAGAATAACGGAACAGTTTCTAACAGGCCAAAAACGCTCAATATCTGTTGACAAATTGCTTCTGAGTGTTGAAATAGTTACCATCAAAATGGAAGTAGAACATCAGCCTCCTATTGATGAGCTTCATCTGGAATGTGTGGATAAGGAAGAGCTTATTGAAGCTCACGGCACAGGTGCAAGGGATAATGAAGATCAAGTACCGGATCCACTAGAACCATATTTGTACATTAAAGTTCCCGTTAATATAAACAGCGAAATCCCAGAGAAACCGCAGCACCTTAAAAGGAATTTTGCTAAAGCTTTACTAGAGTTCAGAGAAGTAGAACCTACACAAAGGCATTCTCTGCCAAAGATGTTTATTACGAGGGATCTGCATGTATTGACAGGGCACTTAAATAACAAGGTTCTGCATATACACTTGAGCGCAGAACTAACTGCGTTATAGGTGCAAACTCTTATTGTATTGTGCAGCTGTCGCAGTCTTTGCCCCTAGAAGGGAACGAGATCCACCTTAACAAATCAGGTTGGATATGGATGTTAGCAAAACAAGAAGTAAATTGGGTCGATTAGCTCGTCATAAGAAAGGGAATGAAACCAGAAAGCTGAAACACCATGTTACTCAAATCATTCGCCTTCGGAACCTCAAGACATCGACACCAGCAATATTGAATGAGATTATAGACTCTCAAAGGCAGAGACATGGTGCGCTTTTTGCTAAACTGCGTTGGTGCAAAAGAGTAGTGCAAGAAAGTAGCAAAATCGAACCTTTCAGGTAGATGAAAGAAGTTTCTATCGTGAATTAATCGAAGAGCAAATTATCCAGCAAGATACCAAAGTTTTTCAATTGGAAGACATAGCGGACTACTGGTCGGGTGTTTTGGCAAATCAAACAGAAGTAACTTAGGCGCTGTGTGGTTCCAACTAGAGGAAGAAAGGGCAAGCAAGAACCATGTGATGGAGCCTACTTACATCACAGACTCAGACATTTCAGCGGTTTTGAAAAGGGCAAGTAACCGGAAAGCTCCAGGTGCGGACGTAGTGCACAATTTATGGTACATGTACCTGACGAGTGTACATCCTGCGATGGCAAGGTGTTTTCAAAATATCATCGAACATTCAGATCTGATGCCAGGCTTTATGGTCAAATGTACTACGTATATGTTGCCTAAAAAACCAGGTGCTCAAAATCCATCTGAGTTTCGACCAATAGCTTGTCTCCCAACGATTCATGAGTGCTTTACAGCTGTAATTGTAAATAAGGTTTACTTTCATTGCGACAGGAATAACGTCCTAAGTGAAGAACAAAAAGAATGTTGCAAAAACACTCAGGTCAGTAAAGATCTAGTCACGATTGACGCTGACAAGATCTGCCAATTTATCATAGTCTTCTTAGGTCGTCCGATAATGCTTTGGGGAAAAAGAATCAAGTACTTTGATCATGAGCAACCAAGGATAACTAGATTAAGTTGCATTACGACGGGTATTCTTCAAGGAGACTCCTTCAATCCATAATAGTCCTGTTTAGCGTTGTATAAATTGAGCAAAATACTGAAGAGCATGTTTCATCGGTTGAAAATAGACGATGATGAGGATGGTCATCTACTAACACATCTCCTATACATGAATGTCCTAAAGTTATACACTAGTTCAAATCAGAAACTGCAGCAAGTGTTCCAAGCGCATTTAATCAGAGGAGAATTAATGACCGCAGAATTGGAGAACAAAAATGAGGATCATAATGAAGCAATGGCTGAGGGTGTGTCATGCAAATATCTGCGTATTCTGGAGTCTAGGGTAATTAAGCATACGATAGTTAAGGAAAGCCTAATGACTGCCTTCAATACAAGACTCAGATTGGTTCTGAAGAGTTCTCTCAGCTCGGACAACAAAATCAGGGCTATTCACACCTATGCCATTCCTGTTCTCACGAAATTTTTTGGGCTCATCAAATGGTCGAATAGGGACCTTGAGAGGATAAACAGAAACATCTACGTTGAAATGACTGAGCACCGAATGCACCACAGCAATTTGACGATTGAAAGAGTAGTTCTATATCGACATAGAGGGGGTAGAGGCGTTTTAGATATCCAGCAACTATGTATATCCCAAGTTATACAGTTGCGAGCCTATTTTAACAGAAAGCGAGATGTTGCGCTTTGCAATACCATCTGTGAAGCAGATCTCGATCACACGTCCTTAAACTTGTCTTCAGAGGAACCCCTGAATTTTAGGCAGAAATCGTAGAAGAATTAGAAACTCAATGGAGATATAAAGATATTCACCGTGAACGCCCCAAACCGTTAGATCAACATGAAGTGGACAGAGAAGCATCCAATATTTGGCTGAAAATGGCGTCCTGTTTCCGGAAACGAAGGGATTCGTGATAGCTACGGAGGACAGGGTTGTCAGCACCAGAGACTATCGCAAGAACGTGTTACATCCAGACGCGATTGATAGGTACCGATTATGTGGAGATGCCAGCAAATCAATCGAGCACATTATTCATGGTTGTCGCTTGATGCCTCAGTGAGAGTACACGCACAGACATAATGATGTCGCGGGCATTATACATCAACAACTTGTCTTAATCCTAGGACTCTTAACAGAATGGTTACCTTTCTACAGATACATTACATTCCCCGTTTTAGAGAGCGAAGTCTATATCTTATACTGGGATGTTACTATCCAGAAGGATC
Source organism: Melikaiella ostensackeni (assembly GCA_032362435.1). Taxonomy (NCBI): domain Eukaryota; kingdom Metazoa; phylum Arthropoda; class Insecta; order Hymenoptera; family Cynipidae; genus Melikaiella; species Melikaiella ostensackeni. The sequence continues at coordinate 16,587 of JAUMHM010024587.1, forward strand.
ATTATATCCGAGCCAATCGACCCGACAACATGATGCATGAGAAAAAAAAGGTGGAAGTCCTATATCGTTGACGTTGCTTGTCCACTTAACCGGAACTTGCACGCTACTTATTCAACCAAGATCAAGAAGTATAGTGAGCTAAATCATTAAGAAAAGACAATATGGAGAATTGTAAGTCATGCATCTGTTCATCCTATTGTGACTTCAACTACAGGTAAACGACGAGCCCCAAACTACAGCATACACCTAATTTTTTACCTACTATAACATCATCGCAAGAAATCTCAAACACCGTATTAAATATTTAACATCTTTAACTCACCAGGCACTTGACTCAGTCCGTGGCTGATTAAGAAAAACCGGGTACACCCGAGAAAAGAGTTAAAAAACGCAAAAGAATGAAGAATGGATGGAAGGGCAAGAATCCTTCGTAGTATTAACGTCTCGGAATGTGTTAAAGATGAAAAGGAAGACAAAGGTCACAACTTCCAGATTACAAAGTTCTATTTATATATTGATGTTAATGGTTTTGGCCAGATGAAATATTCAATTAAAATTCATGAAAAATTAGTTTTTTTGTCTACTGTCCGTAATATCAAATTTTCTAGAGAAACGAGAAAAAATCTACCTCGGTCTGGATTTGAACCGGCAACACCACTTTTCATGAGTGGAGCATTAACCAATTACGCCACCGAGGCCGCAGTATATCGTTTCTTATTTCTCTTATATCACTGGGGGAGGCAGACTGCATCTCTTTCGCCCTGTGAAATTTCTATAATTTTTTTGAACATTCAAATCAAGATATGTTAATTATATATTAATGTTAATGGTTTTGGCCAGATGAAATGTTTAATTATTTTGATGGAAAATTTTTTTTTTCCTACTCATTTCAAATATGGCCTGTAACTAGAGGTAGGACTTTCTGTTTCTGAGAAAAAGGCGATTGAATGTCCTACTCGATTTTTCTGAGGACTGAACTATTTCCACCGACTCATATTTTATCATTCATGGTATTTTAAGGTTTTTGGGGTCGCTTATTTCAAATCCGAGGTGAAACTATCAAAATCAAAATGGCGGATCCAATATGGCTGATCAAATCTGTTAGAAAAACACCGATAAGGTAAAAAATTGATATTACAAGGTTTATTAGGCCACTGATTTCGAATATGCAGTCAAACAGTCAAAATTCAAAATAGCGCCAATGCGGCTGACGGATGAAACCTGTTAGAATGACACCGATATGGCTAAAATTTGCTATTGCGAAGTTACTTGGGTCACTAATTTCGAATCCAAGGTGAATTTGTCAAAATTCAAAATAGCGCATCCAATATGGAGGATAAAAATTGTAAGAACGATACGGACATGACCTGAAATCGACTTTCATCGTTAAAAAAAATGAAAATGAGAACCACTGAGAAATAGTTACATTCACAACTGTTGCCATAGTAATAGATTTTATCAAAAATATCAATTGTTTTAACAGCAAATAAAAAGTTTTTGGTTCATGAGGCGTTATCGAACAGAAAACGATATATTTCACTTCAATTATAAGGAGATTCGATTACATATACTTTTCCACACAGGAATAATCTAAGGTATGGTTTTTCAAGCTTCAATATGTTACTTTTCATGGAAAATTTTCTTGAAAGAATACAATGTTTTCGATTACTTGTATTTTTTTATGTTCTATATACGATGATAAAAATTATTATAATTCAACGAAAATAACGTTTCAAAATAAGCAACACTAAAAGTTTGAAGCGAAAATCAGGATGCCCATGTAAAAAGTAAAAAATAAGTAAGAACGCCGGGAGAAAACGAGCACATATTGAAGGATACTCTAAAGCGATCAAGTATAGAAGAGCTCATGAAATTATTAAGCATGCAGAGAATGGTAGCTCAGTTCTTAAATTATCAGTAAAGTTGAATGAATTGGGCCTTACTGCTTCGTATGAAGACTTCAATCAAACCCAATACTCAGAAGAATCAGCTCTAGCTTTTTATTTAGAATGTGACTACAAAAAAATCGTTATTCGGCTTTGTCAAATAACAGTCAAAAAAGGAATTGTCCCATATACCCATCATACCGGGAAATTAAAAAAGCTATGAGTGTATGTCAGCCTGCAGTTTATAAGAAGTCAGAAATATAGGTAATGGATCCACTGCAGAGCATGTTGAATAAATCTGCAGAACGTTTGTGTGACAGTGTTGCTTCGAAGTGGGAACAAAAGAATTTACGTAATTTAAAGCTCATCGTTACGTTAGAATTCGACAGTTCACCAGGGCACACAAACCACTACCAAAGGTGTGAGAATTCTGATAATGAAAATCTGAATACTCAGCAATCTTCATTCGTTACCAGCATCATAGTCATTGAATTAAGAAATTATTTGGATAACTGTTTTTGGATCAATCCCACCCCACAAAGTATCCGTTTTTGTCGTCCTTTAGGAATAGCACTTGAAAAAGAGGATGATTATGTGACATTACGCGAATTTAATCGCTTAACCGCAGGAATTAAGAAGCTGATACCGCATACAATCAAGATGGCTAATAATAAAAAAGTAAGAGTTGAGTTTGTCGTCTCTCAAACAATGTTCGATGGGAAGTGTGTTAATGCCATTTTCGGTAATAAGGCCACAGACAGATGCCCGATGTGTCTGAGAACAGCTCATTAGTTTAGTGATTTGGAAGACGAATTTACTCCGAATAATTCATCTTTGAAATATGGATTGAGTATACTCCATGATGAAATTTAAGCTTTCGAACGCAACCCTCATGAATGCAATTATTGTTTTTACTCAAGCGTAGAAATTCTCGCTCTTTATATCTTGAAATCAATCTAATTTTTACGTTTTTTAGAACAATTCAATGAGCGAAAACTGCATGTCCAAGCAAGAATATACGAAAGTTTAGGGGTTCGGGTTGATCAAATCCTACAAAGGCATGGCACGAAAAATACGGGCAATCTTGCAAGAAGGGGTTTCGAAAAGCCAGAGCATTTTGCGGAGGCATTCGAAATGGATAAGCGTTTGGTTCGCAATATTTCTGGAGTATTATTGGCATTCAAATGTAAAAAGCAATTGAAATTGGGTACAAAATTTTTATTTTTGCATTCTTAGTCTTGAAATCTGGGCATAATATAAAATAAAAGCAACTATTTTTGAGACAATTAGATGAACTTGAAAAGTTCAGTTAGGAAACATATTGTCTGCATTACAAATTATACCCTTGGGCAAGAATGAATCCCTCCTTGTATAAATTATTAAAATATGGATGCCAAACAGCCAGAAAATTTCCTTTTCCAATGGCTCATTATTCGGAGGATGCGAACGAATCCTGACATAAGTTGTACCGAAAAAATATGGTCTTACACTCACGTCAAAACAGCAGAAAAACTTGGATAGTGGATGTTTTCCATTGTGCTGTATATCTCACAAACCCGAAAATGTCTATGATTTTAGTGAAAAATCGATTGAAATTATGCAAGAAACCAAAGATAGCATTGACTGTGAAGAGATTTACAACAGACGAGTAAGCACATTCATAGAAGTTACTGCTGCTTATTTTGTTGAGAAGTATCTACTGTTGATTTCGTAAAAATGTCAAATCACACTTCTTTGCAGCAAATTTACTGAAAAACCTGAAAGAGAAAACACTACAAGCTCTGAAATTGAATTCGCTTTCTTTAATTTTGATCTCGTATTCGAAATCAGCGACCCCAAAAGCCCCGTAATATCAATTTTCAACCATATTGGTATCGTTTTTACAGCTTTCATCAACCATATTAAATCCGCCATTTTGAATTTTGCCATTTTGACCTCGGATTTGAAGTGAGCGACTCCAGAAACCTTAAATGAATGATAAAATATGAATCGGTGAAAATGATTCACTCCACAGAAAAATCGAGTAGGACATTCAATCACCTTTTTCACAGAACCAGAAAGTCCTAGTTCAAGTTAGAGGCCTTATTTGGAATGAGCAGGAAAGAATCTATAAAAAAAAGGTTCCTCACGTAAAGTGTCTCATCTGAGTCCTCGTGGTAATCGATAATCTAAAATTTGATCAAAAAATGTCAACTTTAACCCAGATTTTCAAGGTCAAAAATAATTTTTTGTACCTTCTCCGTGATTTTTCTATATTCCGTAGGTATTCACCTACAATTTAAAAAAAATTCATCCCTCTAGGTTATTCCTATCTAAAGTTCTACGATTTTAAAACAAAATGTACGTTTGCTCCCACTGTGCGCCATCGAGGCCGCAGTAGACCGTTTCTTTTTTCTCTTATATCACCGGGGGACGGAGACTGCGTCTCTTTCGCCCTGTGAAATTTCTATCATTTTTTTGACCATCCAAATTAAGATATCTTAATTATATATTGACGTTAATGGTTTTGGCCAGATGGAATGTCTAATTAAAGCTGATGAAAAATTAGTTTTTTTTTCTACTGGCCGTAATATTAAATTTTTTAGAGAAACAAGGAAAAATCTACCTCGGCCCGGATTTGAACCGGGAACGCCACTTCTCATGGGTTTAAATTTATTTTTTTTGTCTACTAGTTGTAATATTCAAATTTTGAGAGAAACGAGAAAGAATCTACCTCTGAATAGAAATTTCACAGGATGAAAAGAAATGATAAGAAACGATATACTGCGGCCTCGGTGGCATAATTGGTTAACGCTCCACTCACAAAAAGTGTCGATCCCGGCTCAAATCCGGGCCGAGGTAGATTTTTTCTCGTTTCTCTAAAAATTTAATATTACGGCTAGTGGACAAAAAAACTAATTTTCCAGCAATTTTAAATAAAAATTCCATCTGGCTAAAATCATTAACATCAATATATAATTAAGATATCTTAATTTGAATGTTCGAAAAAATGATAGAAATTTCACAGGGCGAAAGAGATGCAGTCTGCCTCCCCCGGTGATATAAGAGAAATAAGAATCGATCTACTGCGGCCTCGGTGGCGTAATTGGTTTAGGCTCCTCTCGTAAAATGTGGCATTCCTGGTTCAAATCCGGGCCGAGGTAGATTCTTTCTCGTTTCTCTAAACAATTTAATGTTACAGCCAGTAAACAAAAAAAAACTAATTTGCCATCAATTTTCATACAAAGTTATATCACTCAATGAAGAATAAAAAAATTCCTCCAAAAACTTGCATGCGACCTGTAAAGGTTTCGAAAGTATAACTAAAACGGAAGTGGAGCTAGTTATCCGACGCTGTATCAAAATTGTTTTAATTTCTTATTATATTTTATGATAATCCCCGTATCACTCACAATATGTTTTCTGTTTTCGTTACATCTTCAACATTCTCAACCTTCCTTGTAATAATAATAATGACAAATTGGTCTGATGAGGAAACCTGTACAGGATGAATAATAAAACTCTGTGGTCTGTAAGTTGTCGTGACCTTTGTTGTCTTTTTCATATTGAAATATTGAGAATTGAAGGACAAATTAAATTAAAAATATTTCAAAATGCTAATATTTAAAATTTAAATCCGTGTTTGTAGGACTTATTTAACCATTTTTCGATACAGTAAGTTGAGTGCGCGAACGTAGGAAATTTTTTTATCAGGTTCAGATTCATATTACCATTGTATAAAATTTTCACCATTCTTAGTGTCTTGAGAATAACGATAATTATGCAATTTTTCGGAATTTTTACTATTTTTCAGTAGGGAGAGTGGCACTGTATAGTGGCGCGCTTTGACTTCAATATCCTATTTATAAGCTTGAAACGTGATTTTGATGTGTGCATTTTTTCAAGGTGAAGCTTACATTATCAGGGAAAATATTTTATTACTCAAAACTGCTTTTTAGCTGCATCATTATTTGACATTCAATTAATTCACGGGTACTGCATTTCGACTGGCGTGCCCCATTTACTGGGGTAAGGCGTTCGTCATATTAATGTCGGTTTATTAAAACAATATGAAGCTCGTATAATAAAAAGTATACAATATAATAATTTTGGAGAGCGTAATGTAACGAGGTAAAATTACTCCAGACATTTTTAACACTAAAGAAATGTTCTCTTATCAATCAAAGTAAAGTATGTGGCAAAACCTAGTTATAACCACTTACTCCCTGAAATAAATAGGGCACCGTCGTGCCCCGTATGTGATGTTGCAAGATTCAATTAATTTGAATATATTTAGAACGTTTATAGAAAAAACTTATGGTATCAAAAGTTAAAAAAAAATACTTTTCCATCTGTTTCCGCCAAAAACTGTTTCTTTTTTTCATAATTACTCTTCTGACACATTATTTTAAAACAGAAATTGCATTAGAACACTATTTTTTCAAACAAAAAAGCCATTTTATGTAAAAAATTAATATAAAAGTCAACAAACAAGAGCGTAATTTATTTTTAATATTCACTGTGCCTCGCACCGCCAACATCGTGGACTATTCCCTACTTTTAGAAAGTCATTCTGACACCCACTCGAAACTGTTGCACTTTGAAAATGGAATATGATATTATGAATTACGGTAATTATGATATGAATTATTTTTAGTTATTAATATATATGAATGATTACTGATCAAAAACAATTATATTGGACTTGCAAATTTATAATGAACGAGTCTCTAATTTTTGTTACAGCGGTAGCAAAATAGTTACTAGACAAGAATTTAAACACTTTAAAAATGTCCTTATGTCCTGGAACTTCACGAACAAATTCTGCCCTACGCTACGACAGAAAAATATACGTAAGTATATTTAACTATATATAATGTAAGCAATTTATATTATAAAATAAACTTGCGATTTGTTTTGGAATAAAATCCCAGAAGAAAAAAAATTAATAAAAATTAATAAATAAATAAAAATACGCAAAATCACTTGCGGAAACTGCTTCTGTAAAGTTAATGGGCACTGGCCCTTGATACATTAGAGGATGCGTCCCCAAAGCACAATATAATGTTAGTCGAAGTGGTTTGTGAATTTCTTCCAGTGGACATCATTGTTCGATTTGACATATTTAAAACCTAAGACTTTACGTTAAGCACAAGCGGAGTTTTTATTTTGTAATAAGGAGCGCGCTCGACTACTTTTGCCAAAGAAAAATATACGCAAGGTGCTTGCGTATATTATTTTCCTTATATTTCTTGACGTTCTCTTACAAGTTTCAGGCACCGCAAGGTACTTTGACTTTTCGTACACTTTTCCATTGAATTCTGTCAATTTTCTGAGTTTCGCGTTTCACGTCACGTATGTTTTTTCATTGTATAGGGTAGAATGTTATCCGTGCGGAGATTTGAATCTCGAGTTTTGCGTTCAAGATACATATATCTAACGACAAGTATCACTGAAATCAATTTCATCTCGAAATCTATATATATATCTCACAAGTTTATGACATGAAATTCACTATAACCAAAGATGTATGTTTAATAGAGATTCGCCTGTTATTTCCTTTTTGAATAATTATCAAGAATAATTTATTTCGTGTTCACTCTCGATAAGTTTCTGGAATTTTTTAATGCCAAATGTTCAATCTCAGTCGTATTTTTTAAAAGAAGATTATGCGTGAAAGTGAGACTCGCCTAGCAGATCTCATTATATCTTTTTTCGCTAGAGCTCTTTCGATGGAGATATTCGAGTCCCAATTGTGCTTCCTTCACGGAGGCGGTATACATCTAATATACGATATGTCTTTAATGTGCTGTGTGGGCGAAATCCACGTATTTAGAGAAAGTTTCCATTCTTCATGCAGTCCTGTCAATCAAGTTACAAAAGTGACATTGGACGACTAGAGGAAATCGATGGGACTGTCGTCGTTCTTCGTTATTGTCGTTTCGATTATTATGATGGTATTAGAGCAGACTTTAACGTCGGATTAGGCAGTTCGTACGCACTAAAAATACACTCGTAAGGAAGAAAAAGAGAGGAGAGGGATTTAAGAGATGAATAGAAACTCGGGTCCCTGAGGCCCCTTTTCCGTCTTTCGGATTTGTGCCTTCTTCCGGTTTACCCTCGAGGCGACGGCTTGACGGTTTTTGCTCCTCCTACGATTCACTTACATACTTGATCTTCGACTATTGTCTTGCTTAATTGACTTAGTTCATTGATTGAATTCGAGAAGTTAACAATGTTATGAAGAATGATTCAATACCTTTTTGGTACGAAAGCACTGCGGGTAATGATAAAAAAGTGACCAAATGAAACGATAATTTTTTGAAGAAGCTATAGAATAGACAGAAGGAAAAAACGTCCACGGTCTAGTTAACATTTTTGAATGAACAGGTCAGACCAGGATGTTTGTCAAATTCTTATTTTTTACTTTTTTCAGTTCTTTCACTGAACGAATTTTTTTGCACGACATTGTTTCTTTAAGCTAATTTTTCAATTAATCACTTTTATACAATAATTTCACATTTTAATTGTAAAATTCCTTTAGGGGCCGTTTAAGTATTACGTCACGCTTTTTTCTGACGATTTTTACTCCCCCTCTCCCACTCCGACACGCTTTTTCTATAGTATATGTATGTAACCTTAACATGAACGTCACACTACATCTGACCCCCCCCCCCCCCCGGCGTGTGACGTATTACTTGAACGGCCCCTTAGAAATTGGTAAAAGCTTACAGAAATACTTAAATTGCAATGTAAATCAAAGTGTCTACTATAGACTATTTGGACACGAATAGCTAAGGCCAATGTATGTATAATAGGGTGGCCCTTATTTTTCACTTTTCGAATTTCTTTTCTCTCACCCCCAAGTTTTGTTTGAATGCCCAAAAAAAAAAATGATCTCCAAATTTGAGCCAAATCTGTTAATATTTAGGAGTGGCACAAGCGCCGTGAAGTTTCCCATTCATTTAAGATGGGAAAAAGTCAGCTTTTTGTAAATCTAATACTTAAACGCGATGATACGTTACAAATAATTCCGTATTTCAGTATATTGTTCAGTATTCGTAAAAGAATAAGAATCATTCATAAATTTTGAGGTTGAAAGAGTTCAAGCCACTCTTATGGGTCCCCAAAGGAAACCGCATAAGTGAAATATTTTCATTTCATTTGCACTTAATACAGCTAAAATGTGTGTTCAATTGTATGGTTGGTATAAGATGCCCCCTTCACGTCATAAAGTTCTGATCTACGGAAGTCAAATAATCAGGGTGAAAACTCTGATTATGAACCAAAAGGTTTGCCTATTGGTTGGATGTCAGAAGAGGCTCAAGAAGCCAATAACAAAGTTTGTAAAGGAGTACAAGCACACTTCAGTAGATTGTTTTCACGATCAGAATCTAATGAAGACACTATCCATTTCATGCTTATTTTGTCAGATCCAGTAATAAGTGCATTAAGTGTCCAAAAAGAAAAGAAAATTAAAGAATTAAGTGACGGTGCTAAAAGCGTGTTAAAAAAATGGAAGCAGTCACGAATCAGAAAGAGAAAGTGACGATCAGGATTAATAAAAAAAAAGGTGAGCAGGTTTCAGAGTTATTTTGTAAATATTTATTCATAAAGTTTTGAACGAAATCCAATCTTTTTCGCTTTTGCCATTTTTAATCAAAATTATTCGCATCCTACTATTCACAATCAGTAAGTACGAAATGTATGGTATGCCGTTCTGCATAAAAGTTGACTGATTTTTTAACAAAATTTCGTACTCAATTTCATGGATGTCAATTTTCACAAACACTTATAAATTTTTCAAGTCTTTCGTCCGCCATGTTGGATCGGTCATTTAAAATTTTTTAAATCTGATTAAAGATTCGTAATTTCGTCTACCATGTTTGATCGGCAATTTTGAATGATAAAAATCTGACCTGAAATTCGGAACGGGAGCCTTAAACAATCCTGAGATACAGATTTTTACAAACGTTTGTAAATTTTGCAAGTTTCTCGTCCGCCATATTGTAGCGGTCATTTCGAATTTCAAAAATCTGACTCAAGATTTATATTCGGCGACCCAAAAAAACACTGGTCACTGATTTTCATAAACTTGTATACATTTTTTAAGTTTTTTTGTCCGCCATATTGGATCCGCCATTTTGAATTTTGAAAATCTGACTCAAGATTCATATTCAGCGACCCTAAAATTCTCCGTATACAAACTTTCATAAGCATAACTCCTTTTGACCAAGACTTATACACTTTTCTATCATTTGAGCAGCCATATTGGATCGGCCATTTCGAATTTTGAAAATCTGACTTCAGATTCATCATCAGCAACATCATACACATAAAATAGAATATTTCACACTTTGCAAAATTTGATTATTATTATTATTATTTGATATTTAACCGAGTTATTTCAAGCACCTTAAGTCGAATTTACTCGATAATGGTGATTGAAGAAAATAGTTTCGAGGCTAATTTGATTGTAAGTGAAAACTGTAATTAAAAAATTTGTGTGTTGCGCGATAAACTCCAAAAATCTAATGATCGCCTGTATGAAATGAGAAACGGGGTAATTTACCGCAAATGTGATGACAAAATATTACTCTATGTACCGGAAAAAATGGAACACCCCGTGATGCGAAAATACCATGTTGAATCAGGTACTTTTGATGCGAGAAAACTACAGAAGCGATACTTAGAAAAAAATTATAAATAAATTAGTATTGGATTTTGTATTAGTGATGAATTGCAAGTATATTTTTAATTATCACCATCACGTTCCCGGATTGCAAGAAAAGGCTAGTATTTATATTGCTAATTGTTTCGAATGCATTTTATTTTCTCCAACAACGGTTAGGAAGGAAGGATATCTAAATCCAATCCCTAAAGGAAACATCCCGTTCGTACAAATTGATGTCAGAGGCCGAGTTTACTTCAAATAGCACTGTTCGTAAGTCTATGGGATAAACACCAAGCGAGTCAGTGGAACTCAGATCAACAGCTAAAGATACGATCGAGAAGTTACAGAAATATTATAGAGAACATTTTGATAAATGCGAAAAGAAGCGTATAAGTATAAGAAAGAAGATTATGTTGCGATAAGAAAATACGATTCGACACCTGGGGTCTCAAAGAAAATTACTCCATGTTGGCAGGATCTTTACGAAATAGAAAGGGTTCTAATGAATGATCGCTACGTCTTGAAAGGTGTTGAAAACATTCAAGTTTTTTGTTCTCAACTATTGTACCCTCTTAACAAGAAGCCAGTCTAGCTTTAGAAATACTATGCATATGTATTCTTTTTAAATAAACTACATCCATAACATTAATCGCCATCTACTTAATCCGAAAAGTAATGTCTTTACGGTAGTGAGGCACTTAAGGTTAGGATCATATTGAAAGTTGTATAAAAAGTGGCTGTCCAGTTGAATAAAAATGTAATGCGTTTATATCCTTATTTTAGCCATTTTACAGCTTCTCATTCACCTATAAAAAATGTATTGTCAGCGTTGCGGAAATTATGAAATGTATACTAAAAAGTAAATATGCAAAATCATCAGAAGTAGGTCACCCGATTTCGATTATGAACCACAACTTTTATGGTATATTTAACCTTACATTAAGAAGCTTTACGTAAGTGACAAGTTTAATATTTATTTCCTTATTGTATAATCTTCTCAGGCGAGAATTAGAGGGAGAGACCCACTGTTGGTGTTATTGCCCTTCTAATATTTGTACTGATGAAAAATTACCTACTTTGATACATTGTATGTATATGAGAATCAAATGGGTTATATTTAAAATAAATTTCCTCCACACTAAAATTATTTTATTTAAATTATCAAGTTTCTAAATTGTGTTTTTTACTTCTCAACTTACAATTATTTTCAACATTACTTGTTTTAGAATAATCACCTAAATTTTAGAGGTACAGAATTGGTAGGGATTACGTTTATTAGTGCACCCCAGATTTGGACTATCAGCGATATTCTTCTGAGTCAGATTTAGACTCCCGCGCGACAGATGTTCCAATTTCGTAGGGCACGTAATTTTGCGTCGAATAAATGATGCGAGTATGCTCCGCACTTCGCCAATAAATTGTATCCCTTGTCTGACTTACGAATTGCACCAGAATGATTGTGTACCACAATGAATGTTCAAAAGCACTAATAATCGTTTCCAGAATCTGATTTGATCCTCGTAAACGTGACACGATGGTGACGTGATGTTGATAATTGAAAATATGCTTGCAATTTATGGCTGATACAAACTCTAATACTATTTTATTTATAAAAATAAAACTTTATTACTTTCTTTGTTTGTTACTCAATCACACAAAATGTTTTACTCTGTTTATGGTGTAACCAGTGGGTGGAAACTGAAACAGGACTTTGTCCGCGTTTGCGGCGGACAAAAATAGATCTTATATGTATCTTAGAGAGCATTGCTCAGCGCTGCTGATTGTCTCCAGTTCTGTTAGTAGGTATGTATCATACAAAAGGTGTGCGTACACTCATCGAAACATTCGAATAGTGACAGTTGTACGTCAGCGTCTCTTATTTATTGTATTGTTTCTTAGAAATAAATTAATGGCAAAAGTGCAAGTTTCTAGTGCGAAAATAATGATTGTATATTACAAGTCTTAAAATAGACAATAAACATGAAAGTTTTTAAGAAAAAATCAACTAAGCCGAAAGAGAGGTATAACAAATGTTGAATTTTTACTTTCAAGATTATGTTTGTGATTTAATTAGAAAGATTAAAACATGAAATAAATCATAGAATAATGAAATGCAAAGTAGATATTATTGATTATTGAAATACAAAGAAATTATGATTGTTTAATTTGGTATGCAATTTATTTCATGAAGATAAAAATGAATATGAAAATGTTGGATCATCGATTTGTTGATAATTGTATTTCATATTTGAAATGAAATAATTTAATTAGCTATAGTAATGTATAAAGTTGTTAATTTAAATTTAATTTGTTATTGATTATTTCACATGTTTTTAAATATTTGTTGTAAGACCTTGTGTGCATATTACTTCGCTGTACGCGATTTTACCTTTTATTGACGTTGCTGAGGTTTCCAAGCGAACTTTTATTTTATAGAAAAGGAATTCAATAATAATAACAGAAGTATTACTTGCATATTAAAAAGTATTATTGCAACAAAAAAGATCTGTAGATTCTAGTCATTTGCAAAATTTTGTAGACAGTTTGATTTTGTGAAGTAATTTTTTAAGTAATAATTGCTTCATTCATTTTTTCATAATTTATATGTACAGATAAATATTTTTTTTTAAATTATTTTTTTATTTTTTAAATTAGGTGAAGAAAAAGTACCAAACTAAGTTTTCTGGTGGTATGTTCTAAAAGGTTGTAAATAGAATAAATACGTGCTTATCTGAGCGAAAAGTGAAAGGAAGAAATAGAAAACCCAGATCAAGATGATCTTGCGTCTGATCAATTACAAAGTTATCGAGTCTGTTGACGTCACTTCTCCGAGGATGCGTGCACAATTCCATCTACATATCGTCGAGATTTACGCAATGATGCAGTTCCCAAAGTGCTCCTAAATCTTACATCTTCAACTGATACAAACAGTGACGCATAAAAGAAGGGATCGTTGCATCCGAAATAACTAAATTTTTGAACGACGATTTGGATTCCGTCAGCGGCTGCAAGCAACAAGTCAAGAAGGATAAAAATGGTTTGCGAAGAGAATTTACTGAAAAGAGCGTCCACAGGCTGTTTTTGAAGGAAGCTGCAAACAGAATGGAAAAGCATCCGATTTGTAGATACAGTGACGAAGAAACCAAAAGGTGTGCCATTCCACTGTGGGTCTCGACTGACTTCAACCCAAAAGGGCTTGCATATCTCGGTTTTCTTGTGGTTATACTTTCGGGATGTCCCAAAATCATTCTGAACCCGAAAAGAAAAGCGCCAGCTTGAGCTCTTTTTGAGAAAACTCTATTTCTTATTTTTTCAAAGAGGTTAATCAACATATTTTCATGAAAATAAATTAAGTGAAATTTCATTTGCTTAAACCATTTAGTTTATCATCCAAAGGAGTGCTGCAGGAGCCGAATATCTCACGAGAACTGAAGCCCTTCAATATATTTGGAAAATGTTTAAAAAAGTGGGGAAAAAATTGTTTTTTGTTTAAATTGCTTCTTTCTAGTTCATCCCAAGTCCCAAGTACCTGTACGAGTATAAGAATCAGAGTGTCTGAAATTTCCTGTAAAACAAAAAAAATCGAATGTTCTATCTCCAAAAGTTTCGGAGTTATGGCCCTCAGAATTCGATTTTGACAGAAGACTTCATTTTGAGTAGATCTAAAAAAAAAATTGCTCTAGCTGTAATAGCACCGAAATTATAGCCTTCGGAACATGGCCCTTTTTCTATGAGATATCGTGTAATATGAATTTTTCAAATAAAATTTCTTGTTTTCCCAAATAACTCATTTCCCGAGAATTGCAAGTGAATGTTGCTACCAAATAAATTAAAGAGGACTCAATTTTGTTTGCCTTACGCCAGCAAGCATGTCTCATTTAGAAATGCTCAGGAAAGAGGTTAATTTGAAAAACGAGAAGTTTTATTTAAAAAATTGATGTTACACAAAATTTCCTAGAAAAAGGTTCATATTCAGAAGGCCATGATTCGGTGCTATTAGAGCTAAAGCAATGCTTTTTTTAGATCTACTCAAAATTGAGTCTTTTTTAATAATCTAGTAGCAATTTTTACCAGAGATGCATAGGAAATGACTGACTACAAAAACTAGATTTTTTTGTGTCTTTAAATTATTCGCTCGGAATCGACTTCTGAGGACCATAACTCCGAAACTTTTAAAGATAGAATATTCGATTATTTTTTGTCTAACAGGAAACTTCATGCACTTTAACTCTTGTACGGGTACTTGGAACTTAGGATAAACTGAAAAAAGTAATTTTTGAAAAACTAATTTTATCCCCCTTTTTTCATAATTTTTCAAAAATATTGAAGAGTTTTAGACCCCGTAAAATATTCAGCTCCTGCCGCACTTTTTTGGATGATAAACTGAATGGTTTAAGCAAACGAAATTATACTTTTAACTTATTTTCATGGAAATAAGTTGAGTAACCTCTTTAAATGAATCAAGAATAGAGTTTTCTCAACTTATTTTCATGAAAATATGTTGAATGACCTCTTTGAAAAAATCAAGAATAGAGTTTTCTCAAAAAGGGCTCAAGCAATTTTTTTTCCTTTTGGGCTCAGAATAATCGTGGGACATACCAGAAGTATAATCCGAAGAAAACCGGGATATGCAAGCCTTTTTAGGTTGAAGTCAGTCGAGATCCACCGAGATCCCTTAAAAATTGGATTACAATTCTCGAGGGATTTTAGTGCTTGTAGCAGTTCCTGAAGGAGCTAGGTTTCAAAAATTTTTCACCAAGGAATGTGAATCAAGACCCTGTTGAAAATTTCTTCAGAATGATCAGGAGTCACGGAAGGCGAAAAAACCAATCTCACCTGTATGTAGTTTGAGTATTGGTATAAAGCTTTGTTAATTAATAATTTATCTTTGGCCAAAACGGTAAGAGGAAAATGCAAAGATGATGGTTCAGATCTACTGTTTTCACTTCCTAGTTTCACTTTACGAGCACAAAAAGCAGAAAACTCTGAAAAAGAGACTGAGCAACAAGAAATCGATGAAGTACGAGCGAACACGTTTCGTTCGAGGGTGTTTGAAGCAAACCTTAGTGGCACCGCCTTAAAAAATACGCGAATTTAAGCAAAGGTTGCTAAGAATGTAGAAAGTGAGAATTGTTGTGAGTGCACGTTGAGCTTGCCGTTACTTTAAAACGCCGATTTATCCTTAAAAGAATCACGCTCTTGTTAAGAGGCAAACATCTCTTTTTTTTTTGTTTTAAAAGGGAGGTCGTTAATAAGTTGAGAATGAAACTATTTTTGCAGTTAGACTTTTTGTTCATTACTTGTGAAATTCATTTTCAAAATGTATCAGAACAATGCGCAACAACAATTGCTGTTGAATACGTGTTATGTTAGTGTAGCTTCATGAATCGACTATTGAAAGGGAAAAATGCTGATGGCAAAGCTCAAAACTTCTTGTCCGAGCAAGCTATCTTACAACATAAAAAAAAGATGCAAAAAAAAGATGAATCCTATTCCATAAAAGTAAATACATTGAATGAAAATTCATCTAATTTTAACGCAAGTTATCATATAGTAAAAAAATTAATAACAAAAAGAAAATAGATAAATTATATTTTTATAAAAATAAACAAATTCTATATTTCTGAATTTTATATTGAATGAATGTGCACTTCATTTGAAATGCTTAACGAACATTTTGTTCGAATTGCTCTTTTCAATCAATTTTAATATTTTAAGTTTACGCAGTCTTATTATTTATTTTTTGCGTTCTTCAAATTTTTTGTCGGGTCAACCCGGTGACTCATCATCAGCCACGGACTGAGTAAAGTGCCTGATGAGTTACAGATGTTATGAATTTAATACGATGTTTGAAATTTCTTGCGACGATGTGGTAGTGGGCACAAAATTAGGTGTTTGGTATAGTTTGGAGTTCGTTGTTTACCGCTGTTGTCCTTAAATAGCGGCCGAGAGCGTTGAATGTGACATGAATCACCTCTGCGTGCATTTATAGAGAATTTTCTGACAATGCGACTGGTCTTTAATAAGAACGCCTCTTGTGCTGCTGACAGTATCCGACTGAATCGTAGGTATTCGACATTTTCAGTGCATTTTGCGTGCACAATACCTGTAGCCGGAATCACAATAGGATGAATAGATGTATGTTTCACATTCTTCCATATTGTCTTTACTTCATGTCTTAACCCGCTAGACTTATGAATCTTGGTTGCATAGGTTGTCTGAAAGTTCCGGTTAAGTGGACAAGTAATGTTGATGATATAGACCCTTCCACCTTTTTTATCTGCATCACGATATCGGGTCGATTGGCTCAGATATAACGATCCGTCTGGATAGTAACATCCCGGTATAAGATGCAGTCTTTGTTTTATAAAATGGGCACTGAATGTATCTACAGAAAGGTAACCATTCTGTTAAGAGTCCTAGATTTAGGACAAGTTGTTGATTTATAATACTCGCTATATTATTTTGTCTGTGCTTACCTGTCAACCAGGTCTTGATATAACATGTGCTTGCGATGGTTTCCAGTACTAACAACCCTGTCCTGCATCTCTATGATGAAACCCTCCGTGTCCGGAAACAGGACACCATTTTAAAATAAAAAAAACTTCACGCAAATAGTCATGTGGTACCGAAAGGAACGTTTGCTCGTAGTCAATGTAAGCCGTGTGCAAGTTTCTTTGATGTTTTCTAGCTTGCCTCATGGCCGCAACGTCAATGGTGACCAGATCTTTACTGCTGCCCTCCCCTCCCCCCCGAGTTTTTGCAACATCCTTTTTGTTCTTCTGCTGGAACGAACTTAAGCTTTCGGACGGAACTGGATAGAAGAGTGGAATGCTTAAAACCTAAATACTGTGTGAATTCCCAACGGAGCCACGATTTATAAAATACTTTTCAGATCGGAAGGCAACAGAATTAAGGTTCTTTTTATTGGAATGCAGATCAGTGGTATTAAAATAGCTTTTGAGCAATACTTATTATCAACCATTTTTGCTTTTACATGTAGCTTGTAAAATATTGTGCTCAAAAAGTCTGCACAACTATACAAAGATCACACCAAAAAATATAAAAGAAGCTTTTTCTTAGCTTTGAAAGAATTGTACAGGAAAGAATCGGAAAAATAAATATGCATAATTTACCCCAAGTTGCAGATGATGTCAAGCACATGAATTGTGATTTGAATAAAATATCAGCGTTCCTCTTTTAAAATCAAATTGAAAACTTAGTTGGATATGTACAGACAGAGAAACGATGTTTAGCTCAGATATGCAGAAGATTTCATGAGGAAAGCATGGTTAAAAAGTGTAAGTTCAGCTCACCACTTAAAATATCAATCATAAAACAGGAAATGCAGTTTAAGAACATTTCAGGCATACAATACAAAGGGTATACACTAAACACTAACTTTCCAGATAATGTTGTACTGTTAGAAACCGTCGCAATTTTGGAAATAGAAAAACTATTCAAACAATTCAATAATCTTACAAGGAAAAAAATACGAAAAGAAAAAATCATTGTAAAATTATCCATGCGATTCTCAGGTTTTCAAGACATGGGAGTTAAATGATGGACCGCTAGCATCTGTTACTTACAAACTGTTACAACCTGTTCCTTAAGCGAAGTTGCAGTGAAGATGATGAAATTAGAACACAACTTTACACCTGACGGAAGAAGAAAAGTATTTGCTTTGCCGATGCTTCACTAAGTTATCATTATCATTTTCATTACTAATTATCTTAACGCATACATTCAAAAAACACAGCGCGATAGAATTTTTCTGATATTTTCGAACCCAGGTTTTAAAATGTCAACAACAAAATTAGGTACCTTTTCTGAATAGCTTTTGGAACATCGATGTTCATATAATGTAAAAATAAAATTGCAATATGAAAGAGGAAATATTATGGTTTTATTAGTTAATTGTCGCATCCCAAATTCCACAACATCGAAATTTCCCGAGGAAGTTCGATGAAATAGCATCATTGGGAACATTTGTTGTTCGGGTGCTGCAAGCAGCGTCCTCGATAACTCAAAAGTTTCATAACATGAAAATTCCCCGAAAAAGTTTGATGAAACAGCGTCATCAAACAAAAAATGTATGGTAATTTTACATTATCAGCATTTGAAAATAAAGTTCCAACACATTTAATATAAAGTTCCAACAACATTATTTTACGGTGTAGAATCGAATAGCGTCATTGGTGGCCTGAGAATATGTTATAAGTTATATATTATATGTTATGAGTATGAGAGGTAGTATTACGTTTCTGACTTACACACAGCAATCATATTCCTAGAGATCTTGGTTTTATGCATATTTTTCTGGCCTAGATTATCACTCATACTTTCTGGACCTCCAAATATAATTTTTCATGGTTAAAACGTTATTTTATGTGAAGTAAATAAGATTTTAATCATGCCGATGGACCGTTACAAATGTCCCCTACATGTGGTCCCCATGTCCAGGTGGGGAGAGATGTGGCTTTTCATACTACGGTAGTTTCACATTGGTTAGATTACAATAATCAAATTGGCTACAGTTTCTATTAGTATTGTTTTTTTTGTTGTTTGAAAACCTAGTAGGTATAACAAATTTCGGTTTTTTCCGATTATATTGATGTTTTTACAGTCCAAACATGGTTTGAAGTAG
>JAUMHM010024620.1:0-16551 GCA_032362435.1 Melikaiella ostensackeni
CACGATGGTAAAACTCTTTCGTAATAGCAGCGCCATCGGGCGGTGAGGCTAAGTACTTGTTGAATGACCCTCGTACGGTGAAAAGTACACAAATTCCATTAATAAACTCATCAATAAACAAAACAATTTGACCAGAATAATGAGACAACGGACTCACATCATAGGAGTATTGTACAGTTGATTGTTCAATAGATTCCTGAGACAATGGTCAGCAATAGTCGAAGCTAAATATGAAAAATTGCTGGAAATGTTAATGCAATTTACCGAAATGATACTGACCGCACGAGAAAACCGGGTACATCCAGATTTAATAAAAAATGGCCAACTTCAAGAAATTATAACCGAGATACACAAAGAAGCAAAAAGTTACGAATTCCCGATACCTAGTTAAAACATCAAAGCGGAAGACCACGTAAAATAGAAAATGCCGATATAGGATACCATTCAAGGAGACTCCTAATTTCAATTGACATATCAGTTCTAGAAAAAACCACCTATCAACTATATAAAATACACTCTAACGCCATTCTTCAAAATTTAATTGAAAATGTAACTGGCACAGTATATATTCTGCCAAAAAATAAATTTATCACCTTGTCAGTAGATGACCGAAGCTTCTTTTTAGCAGATCAAGAATATTATAGCAGTTGTATAAAAACTATTTCAAATACAATTTGTGAAACATCTCAACCCATATATTTGACTTCTACCATCAGCCGTTGAATTTTATGCAAAAATATTAATTTATTTATATCAATATTTATATTACATGAGAACAATTCACCAAACCATGAGCAGATGTTATTGGTTCAGAAACATTTTTTTTTTTTGGTAAAAGGTTTCATGATTGAAAATTGTGATAAAATATACTCACACATACACATTACACGTACACCTTACGAATCAAGGACTTCATAGTTCACAATAAAATATATACACGCTACCGCGCACAAAAAAAGAGAAATCAGAAAAGTTCGTGGTCGCCAAAATCATTCTCGATTCACACTGCTTCGTGCTCAGGGATCTCCATGTCCCGAAAAACTCTTCCGCATTTGCACTCGAATTCCTTGGGCACCATGTGCACATAGCGGCCACAGGGACAAAAAAATGTGGCTGGTTTCTTGAACGCTAGAACAGGAACAAAAATATAGAAAATTGAATCATCTGAATTCCATATTGAACAGAAAATATGAAAATGAAAATAAAAGAAAATTTTGAAAAATATTTTACACAAAAGTTATGGATCTTATCAGAATTCAAATTTTATGTTATATTAATTTTTAGCCTATGAGTAACAGTTTTCGTGACATCAGAAGTTGAAGATGGAAAATCAAAAACATCTCACATTTTTTAAGGTATTACTGTTACCTAATACAGGAGTGCCTTCCTGCACCCCATTAAACGTCGGAAAAGGGAACCTTTGTAATCTACACCATTTCTGTGACCAGTCACAGGAGTGCCTTCATGTCCCCCCTCCCTGAGACCTTGAAAGAGGGAACCTATTGGACCTACCCTATTTGTGTGACCAGTCACCATGACTTTATACGTTTCTTTATTGCTTTTGTCACAGAAATAGTATGGGCCGAATAGATTTTCCTTCCCAACGTCTCAGGGAGGGGAGCGGGTCTAGAAAGTACTCATGTGACTCGTCACAGAAAAAGCGTAGATTACATGGGTTTCCCTTTTCAACGTCGAATGGGGTGCAGGAAGGCACCTTTGTAATAGGTCACAGTAATACTTTAAGAAATATAAAATGTTTGTGATTTTTCATTTTCAACTTCGAATATCCCGAAAACGGTTATCCATAGGCTAAAAATTGATATGACATAAAATGTGCATTTTGATGAGATCTGCAACTTTTATGGGAAATATTTCTTAAAATTTTCAGTAGTAGTATTTCTTCCGACTCATGCTTTCTGGGCTTAGAGTACTCAATACATCACAATTCCTAACTTTTCTTAATTCTAAATTCAAATATTCATAGTTCTCTTATTCTAACATTATAGACCATTGATTTCTTCTGTACACTTTTTAATTGTCTCATATTCACTTTATTCCACTTCTTCCTCCATCTACTCTCCCACTATTGTTCCTCCCGCTGCAATCCCTCTGGCCTCTTTCAGCTTTTCTCCTTCATTGTCCCCTTCCATTCACATTATTCTCCATTCCCTCACGCTGTCTTCCAAGAATTCGTCGAGTTTTTCACAAGACATTATATGCTCAAGAGTTCGATCTTTCTCATCGCAAAGCCTACACTTTACGTTTACCTAGCCTTTATTTCCTATATTCGCGACGTTCCCACATCGCATCCCATCCCATTGCTGTCTTTTTCGGGTACCTCCTTCTCCTGCCAGTATTTATCTGCTCCGAGTCCTTGTTTCCAGTGGTGATTTCCTTCTCAGTATCTAGATTCTGTAGCCTTTTTCCAGTCTTTCAGCATAATTTGCTCCTTTCGCCGATTCACGTCCTTCAGATGTTGCTTTTGAAGCTCTTCATCATTTTCTTCTTTTAGCTTTCTCAGCCATTGCCTAATCTCCAAATCCATCTCTTCAAGAGCCACCTTCAACTTTTTTTCCCACTCTAAGGGATCGCTATTTTCTAATCCGACTCATTCTTTCTGGGTTTAGAGTACTGAATAAATCCCAATTCCTAACTTTCCTTAAATCTAAATTCAAATATTCATAGTTCTCTTATTCTAACATTATAAACTATTGATTTCTTCTGTACACTTTTTAATTGTCTCATATTCAGATTATTCCACTTCTTCCTCCATCTACTCTCCCACTATTGTTTCTCCTGGCTGCAATCCCTCCGACCTCTTTCAAGCTTTTCTCCTTCATCATCCCCTTCCATTCATATTTTTCTCCATTCCCTCACGCTGTCTTCCAAGAATTCGTCGAGTTTTTCACAGGATATTATGTGCTTCAGAGTTCCATCTTTCTCATCGGAAAGCCTACACTTAGTGTTTTGGTAGCCTTTATTTCCTATATTCCCGACGTTCCCACATCGCATCCCATCCCATTGCTCTGTCTTTTTCGGGTACCTTCTTCTCCTCCCAGTATTTCTCTGCTTCAAATCCTTGTTTCCAGTGATGATTTCCTTCACAGTATCTAGATTCCGTAGCCTTTTTCCAGTCTTTCAGCATAATTTGCTCCTTTTGCCGATTCACGCCCTTCAGATGTTGCTTTTGAAGCTCTTCATCATTTTCTTCTCTTAGCTTTCCCAGCCATTGCGTAATCTCCAAATCCATCTCTTCAAGAGCCACCTTTTGTTCGTTCAATGCTAGCCCCAAACTTCCACGACGTACATGAATCCCGATTTAACCGAAGTGTCTAACGTATGCTCTTCTCATCAACCCTTTTATTCTACTCCTCTTCATTACTCTCCACCCAGCGTTTAAAGCGTTTTGAGCTTTTCCTGCCATGTTTCTCACGTGCCTACTGTACGTGCCTGTCGTAGAGAACCAGGCACCCAGGTACTGTTAAGTTCCGACAATTTCGAGTTCTTTCCCACTGAAGTTCCAAGATTCTTCTTCTTTGAGCTTCCCTCTTCTTCTGAAGACCATTATTTTTGTTTTTGTGACGTTGACTTCCAGTTTGTTCTTCTCCACGTATTTTACCAATGTTTTTAGCATTTGTCTCAGACCTTCCGCCTCCTCTGCGAGAAGTATCATATCTTTGGCGAATTTAATTACGAAGATTTTTGTTTTCTCAATCACCGTTCCTCCTTCCTTTCTCTTGGATACTGCCTCGTCCAGGTCCTCCAGATAGATGTTAAAGAGTATTGGGCTCAGTGGGCATCCTTGTTTCACTCCCGTTTTTGTCTTGAAGCTCTCCGAAATTCCCTGTCCAACAATGACATTTTGAGTATCCCTATATATTTCCTCGACCATTCCTAACATTCTTCCAGTCACTCCTATGCGATCTATCTTTTCTATCATGATATCCTTGTCGATTGAATCGAAAGCTGTCTTGAAATCCACAAAGACCGCCATTAATCTTCCTCTCTGTCTCTTCAATCGATTTCCTATTAGTAAATTAAAGACAAAAACATGGTCTCCTGTTCCCCTCTTATTCCTGAATCCTGCTTGGATTTCTCCTATTTTCCCCTCCTTTTCTATCCACGTCCTCAATCTTTCGGCTAATATTGTAGCTTACAGCTGATATTCTATATCTGGGAGTGCATCTCACCTGTAGTTCGCTGTTTTTTCTTCGTCCCCTGCTCTGTAGATTGGGTAGATCCATGCGATGTTCCGGTTGGTACCCAGCTTCCTCTTCTTCCACAGTACATCAAGAATATTTGATAAATCTACCATTGCTTCTTCTGGTAAGTTCTTGTAGAATTCGGCGGTTATTCCGTCCTCCCCTACCGCCTTTTTGGTCTCCATCTTATTCAGCGCCTGTCTCACTTCCTCTACTCTAAAGTCCCGGTTCAAGAAATCGTCCTCTGCTTCCTCATCTTCTTCTCAGTTTTCTTGCTCTCTTTCCCTTTGCTCATTATTTTCTTCTCTTGTATCCATCAAATCCTCTTCTGCATTCAGTTATTTTTTGGAGTGGTTTACCCAGCTTTCTTTGCCTATTCTTCTTCCTCACCTTCCCCTTCTAGGCCGGTAGACTTCTATTGCTCCCCAGAAATCACTCATCGTTTTGCTTTCCTCCACCCCCTTCCAGTTTTTTTCCTACCATTCCTCTGCACTTTTTTGAGATAGTTCCCGAGTGCCTTTCTAGCTGTAACGTAGACTCGTCTTCTATTTTTCTTCTCTCCTTCCTTTGCGTGTCTGTATTTTCTTAACTTCCTCCTTGCCTCCTTTTTCATTCTTGCGTATTCCTTGTGTTGCTCCTTTGGCTCTTCCCTTCTTCGCTTCTCTGGTCGCTGCTTTTCCGTGCCATTTGTAGCTTGGGTCCAGGTTCGCAACTGCATCTTTCTCATGCTTTTTTCTATCCATGTTTCTTGTAATATTATGATGTCAAAGTCTGTGAGAAACTCCCATGCATCTCTTTGATGTTTTAAACCCGCAATGATCCAAATTACTACCTTCATGTCGCGATTCTCCTCCTTTGCCGAAAAAACTTCTGGCTGAGTCTTCCCTCTCTTTCATCCCAGTAATTGACTACACCATCAACAATGAGTTTTAGGTAACCTGATTTCGCATCCTGCCTATCTCTCTTTCCTCTTGCCTGCATTCCCAGCCACTGCTCCACTTCTCTTTCTCGCTTGGTTAAATCATCGTCTAGAAAGATGGGAGTACTTTTCAACTCAAGTTCTTTTCTGAGAGATCTGAATTTCGCTTTCCACGATTTCAGCTCCACTCTCACATTTGTTTCTTCTCTTCTTGCTCTCAGCAGATGTATTGCTTCAGTTGCGTTGCTTTCAATTCCAAGTTTATCTTCTAGGAATATCTTTACTTCTTCTTCTGGTTTCTCTCCTTGGAAGTTTTCTCCCGGGATAATTAGGTTGTTTTTCCTCTATCTCCTCCTCGTCATTTCTCGTCGCTAATTTTGCTCCTTTAGCTTTTCCGGTTTTTTTGCAGGTTTTCTCCTTCTTCCCCCCGATTTTCTGGATGCTTTGTCTCCTCGGTTTTCCGCTGTGCTCTCTAAGTGAGAATTTAGGTCCCCCTCGATGTTGTGCTGCATTTCTGGATTTTCGATACGCTGCTCCCTTTCGTTGGTCTTTGCTCTTCTGGTTCTCGCTGTTGCTTCCCTTCCTTCCTTGGCTGCTCCTGCCTATTTTCTCTGGTGTTCGTATTTCTTGGAACGGTTACTGCGTTCGAGTTTTTCAATTTATTTTGCTGCCTGTGGCCCTTCACATCGTTCTTCGCTGACACAGAATCAAAATCCCTTTCAAGTATTGCTATTTCTCGTTCTTTCACTTCCGCCTCCTCTTTCCATGCCGATACGCTGCTCTCTAACTCCGCTTTTTCCATTTTCCACTTCCTGGCGTCATTCCTGATCCTTTATCTTAGTAATCCAATCTCTATTTTGAGGTTTTGGTTTTCCTCCTCTAACTTCGAACTTGATCTTTCCATGATCTTTCTTACTTTTTTTATTTGTTTCAGAATTTTTCCGTTTGTTCCCTCCCCACAAGCTAATTCCTTTCTCGAGTTCTCATCCACTCCTACGAGTATGTTTCTCAGTTCGAGGTCCTCCCTTATTTGTTGCATTTGTTCTAGGTTCGCTGCTTCCTGTTCTGACTTATCTTTTTCTCCTTTCTTTCTGGTTTCTCGTCTCTTATTTTTTTGCTGTATTCCGTCTTTTGGTTCTTCTTCCGCGTTTCCTTGTGTCTCTCCTCCTTCGGACGTTTTTCCGCTTCCGTCGTTTCGCGCGATTTTGGATTCATTGTTTTTCTCATTCTTGTTCTCATTTTCCGAAATACGTATTCTAGGGTGCTGTCTCGCTCTGTATCCTTTCCTGTTCTCTGCAAATCCTCATTTTTCTCATCTCCTTTCTTCTCCACTCTAAAGTTGTTTTCCCTTCCCACTGGAAATCTGTTTATTTTGCTGCTTCTTTTGGAAGCCTCATCTTTCAGACCACTCCCAAAAATCTCTCCCCCACTTTTCACTACATACTCCTCCATTTTTGCCGCGCTTTTGGCATCCGCTATTATTGCTTCATCAATATTTCTGGGTCTCCCTCTCTTTCTCCCTTTTCGATTCGCACCTTCTTTGGCGATTCGCCTTCTGTTTGTTTATCAGCTGTCAGAGCCGCTTTTCCGAACTTCCGCTGCACTGCACTAGTGTCCATGGTCTCCATGACCTGCTGCCTCTAATGGCTCTTTTTAGCACTAATCAATGCACTATCATCCATAACCTCTTCACTTTCCACTTGCGGTTTTTCACTTTCACTTTTATTAAATCTTTACCCCTACTCAGAATAACACTCTCCACAATGAATCGCTTATCTAGCCACTGATTTAACTCACTTGCACGTATAATATATTATTATTATATATCAAATTAGTTATGTGTTATGTATTATGTATGTATTACTTTCTTTATATATTACCTTTTTTTCTTAAACTTTCCATTATTTATGGATATAGATGGAGAAAACCATGATTTTATATGTTTTTGATGGTTTTTTTCTTTGAAAATATAATTCGCTCCAATCTATCATATCCGTGATCAGCGCGTCAAAATACAAAAGTATAGGTATTTTCAAAAAAATCGAAGGTCTGCAGATTTCAGAACTTTATTCATTTTTTACCTTTTCTTTCAAACGAAATAGTTTTTGTTTAATTCACGTAATCTAAAGACACATACTCTTCATGCTGGTATCCAGTCTGCCAATCATTGGCTGATTCTGCCGTAACAACCTCATCATCTGCAAATGCCACTCCACGCACTTCCACTGTTCCGAAATGAACACCTTCCTCATCTGATAGAGTCATCCTTAGATATTTGTCCATGGTCGTCGACTCAAAAATTATCTTAATGATTGACGATTGGCCTTATAAAGAAATGTTTCACGTCAATTTTATTTGACTTTTTAAAAACATAAATTCTACTTTTCTGATTTTTTTTCTTATCTCGCGTCGTTTGGCTCAAAATTAAAATCAAAATATTCTCGCATCATTTTCCACACATAAAAAACAAACTATGCCTTCTACCAAAAAGTGTTTAGAAGAAAGCTTATGGGTCACATAAGAGTTAAAAAACAAAACTTGTTAGGAAGTGTTACATGATCATTAAATTAAATCATTAAATCAATTTTATAAGAGCAGGATTGAGCTGACATTGTCAATTTTTTTGAAGCTTCATGACGTATTGAACTATTATGCTTAAGATATTTTCATAACTTCACACACAGTTCACGACGCATCATAAAATGTGTTTTGAAAAATTGTTTTTACAAACGATTGAGTATTCATAACTTTATATTTCCAATTTACCACTAATGAATGCAGAAAAATATACAAAATGAAATAAAGTAATTATCAAAACCTGTAGTTTATGGAAGTACATTTTCAAAAGTATAATGAACTTCAAGAATTTTTATTTATATTTCTCACATAGCTATTTAGGACATTAGCACTGCAACAGAACTAATAATTGCCTTTCTTGTGCAATTAGGCTTTACATATTTGAAACCAAAGACTAGGGAGTTTCTAAAAAATAATCTCTACAGTCAAACTTATTAGCAGTATCTGACTTGTATTTTGCAAATATACCTCAATAGGTCAACAAATTTGTTGAAATATTTAACAAGAAGAAAATGCCGGAAAAACTACGAACTTTTTCCGAATCGAGACTCTATTTAAACTTATTCAGCTATCAAGT
Organism: Melikaiella ostensackeni; assembly: GCA_032362435.1. Lineage (NCBI taxonomy): Eukaryota > Metazoa > Arthropoda > Insecta > Hymenoptera > Cynipidae > Melikaiella > Melikaiella ostensackeni. The sequence goes on from JAUMHM010024620.1 coordinate 8,276, forward strand.
TTTTCAATTTTAAGTGAAATAATCGTACGATCTGGAAGAACTCACGCACACAGAATTCGATATTTAACAAATTTGAAACGCTACCTATTTGAAAATTGACTGAAATTTGAAGTTGCTATCTGAAATATTTCATTTTAAACGTTTGCAATTTGGAACTTTTGTACAATTCGATAGGGGCCAACCTTGAATAATTTTATTTCGAAATTATTAGAATCTCAAACCTGACTATCAATGTTTTAAACTTGAGACGCTTCTAATTTGATAAATGACTACTTTATGAAATCCTCATAAAATCCTGAAATCTTAAAGGCTTTCAATTCAAATCTCAAACTTCAATGTATTTATGACTCAGCAGTGTATATAATTAATATGAATTTATTTAAGAACTATTCTATAATTTTCAACTCTCCCAAAAAAAATAAACAATTTTGACAGTTTTAATTGAAAATTCTTTTGATTCAAGCTCTTTCAGTTAATAATTATGCCAAATTGATTATTCAATTTCAAAATGCAGTCTCAATTTCAAGACCTCTGAATAAGAATTATTTAATTTTGAATTCACCAATTTGTAATTGCTTTTATTTAATAATGTTTAATATTCCAATTGTTTCCATTTGAAACCATAGATGCTTCTCAATCTAATTCAAAACTCTTAAACCCAAATAATTTCCAAATAAATGAACGAAATTAAAACATAAAATTTTACTTTGAAGTCGTCTAGGTCCTCGGAAATCTTATGAAATGTACTCGAATCCCATAGAAACCGTTTTTTATTCTTAAATCTCCTTAAGTGATTTGAATTCCTTAGAAGCATTCTGAGATCTTTCAAAAAAGCCCTTGGAAATTCTGCCCTTCATATATAATCAATGAATTTTAAAGAAATCTTGAAACCATATTGCGAAATAATTTCCTGGGAATTAAATTATTTTTCCAATTATCATTTTCAGGAGTCCGGAAAACGTGAATTTTGTTCGTCTTTGTTTGGTTACTTGAATGTTTTTGCCATGCTGGCTCTCGAAGGATTTGACAAATCGAATAAGCATTTGAGATACTCTTTCGAGTCCTAAAGAAAACGTCACGTTTTTTAACCAGGTTAATAAATGAAAAATGTAGAGAATTTTCAGAATGGAAAATCTTATTTTTCTGAGAGTTGTTCTGTTGGTTGACAAAGTGACTCAAAAATGATTTCACTGGCATTCCTAAATTCGATGGAAATTATAAGATGTATATGATTCTTAAAATTTTCGAAAAAAAAGCAAACGCTTTCTGTCTACCATATTAAGAAGTTTCGGTCGAAATTTTCAGTGGATCTTAACACGATTTATAAATTCTAAAAGTGCTAGGATTTCAGAAAAGTTCACAAACTACCAAATACCAATTCTTTGATTGGACCAGAAATTCAAGCGCAGTTCTTAATAAATGTTGAGAATATTTTTTCTCTAAATATTCATTGCAATATTTGATTAATCTGAAGACTTATCAAAATCAAAATAAACATCTTTTTGTTGCTTTGTTATTATTTTGCCTGCGTCTTATTCACGTTAATTTCTTATCTTATCATTTTATTATTTATTCATATTTATTATTTTATATTTCCTCATTATCTTATATATCTTATTTTCCAAATTAATAACTTAATCGCGGGTGTCGATATGAGAATGTAATCCCCAAAATAACAGGCTTTTTGAGAACAAACTGACTGAATTGAACTGGATTGAATAACCTTTTGAGAATTCATCAACGCTTTCTACCGTAGCTAAATGAAAATAGCAAAATATTATTGGAAAATAATAGGCAGTGTCTATGCGTACCAAAAAAAGGCTATTTGTACGGAGTTTTCGGTACAAATAGTCTCTTTTCCAACTTCAGTCTTCAATCAAATTAAAAAAGTCTGCCCGCTGTGCGGGCACATTTTCATCGCGCGCTATTCGCGCCGCGCCTCGTGTGGAGTTTGAGCGCGCCTACGGTGCGCGTAATGTGTTTCGCGCTCCACGCTCGACTTTTTATGTGCCTCGCGCTACGCGCTCGGTCCTGGATAATCAATAAATTTGTATTGATGCTTAAACATTAAGTGATAATGTAGATACAACTTTCTCAAAACTCCTTCGGGCTTGAGGAATACATTCTCATCATGACATTCGCGCTCGACATTGCTTGAGCTTAATTTAAATTTTATAGAAATGACATTTTACTTTATATTTTTATACTTAGCTGAATAATCGTAGAACAAAGCAAAAAATAATTAAACAAAACGCACCCAAATCGAATACTTCCTCGCATAAATCTGTACTATGGGAAAACCCATGAAAAAACTTTAATTTAATACAAAATTGCTAAAAATGTATATTTTGAGTTGGTCATAAAAAACCTACGAAGTTTCAGAACCGATATAAGTAACAAAAATATTTTCTTATGCATTTTTTAATTTTATTGATGCCAGCTTAGGAGTGAAATATAGATATAAAAAATTTTAACAGGCAATTTTGCCAGTCTTTTTGAGGTGAGTAATTTTGCGGTTGAAGCTTTCATCGTTTTTTGCATTTTTTAGCTAGAAATTCGAATTTTCGATATTCTCATGGCACTTTCCACGTTTGAAACAGAAAGTATTAATGCTATTGAGAAACGGTCAGGGACAATTTGCAGAACTTTCAGAGAGAAAATAATTTTGGTCTCTTATCTATTTATCGTATTGTGCGTGGTTTCGTGGAAAAGTTGGATTATTTCTTTTCTCAGTTTGATATCTCATGGCTAAAATCATAAATATTGACAGTAGAAGGCTGGCTAACGAACTTGATCTGTCTTCCTGGACCACAGATCAGTGTGCAAAAGGAAATTCAAATTAGAAATTCCCTTTAAAAGTTATCCTGTCATCAGACAACAGACAGACCGACCGACAGGCAGACATTTTCGTACGAGACATTTTTTCTGACTCAGTGGGTCTCAAAACGTCGAGAATTGACGAAAACTGGATGGGTTGAAATTCACATGGATCTAAGACATTCCATCATAAAGATGAGAATGTAAAACCCAAAATAAAAAAAGGAGAATGGAAAAGAAGGCAACCTACAAATCCTCTACGTTAGGATTTGGAGGTTGTCCTCCTTTTTCTTCGAATTCGGACGTCAAAGTAAGATTTAGATTTTCATTTATTATAAATTTAATAACTCAAATTTTAAATAGTCTATTGTGTTATTCCTCATTGATTTCGCGCGCTCCGGAGTACTTTATTGTCGCGCTTCACGCTCCAAAACATGTGGATTTCACACTTCATGCTCGGTGTTATATGTTCTCCATGTACAAATTACTGAATTTGTTCTTGATTGCGAATGGAAAAAAAAATTTATTTACTTAAGACTCTATCGGCCTTGAGAAATACATTCTCGTCATAATATTCGCGCTCGATTTCCTGCGCTCACGGTATAATATATACAAAATATAAATAGTTAGGAAGACGATTAAAAAATTATGATTGGTCTTGATGATCTTAATGATCTTAATGATTTACAATTGGTCTTATAAAGGAATTTTTAACAGCAATTTTATTTGACTTTTCAAAATCACTTCATAAAAGTTTTTCATATCTCGCTTCGTTTGGCTCAAAAATTAAAATAAAAATATTCCAATATCATTTTCAATGCTTGAAAAACAAACTATGCCTCCTACCGAAAAATTTGCAAGAGAAAGCTTATGGGTTTTCGTAAATGCAACAATTTTGATAAGTCAACTTTTTTGTGTCTCAGGTTATTTGGCCCAAAATTTGATTTTTCGATTTTTTTTTAAAATTCAAAAGGTTGTTATGACAATCTTGTAGGGCTTTCAAAAAGAAACGTTTATTTTTTTAATACTTTTTTTATATCGTGCATTGTTCGGCTTAAGGTTTTCCTTTTCGTTTCTTTTTTTGAATTTTGAAAATGCTATAACTCTCATAATTTTATTTTTATCAAAAAATCAAGAGGAACAATTCATCGACTTTCTGAGCACTATGCATAGACGTATATATAATTTTTAAATTTGAAAAAATGGCCTTAAAAAGTGTGAAAATTCTATAACTTTTCGAATTTTCATATAAAATGGCTGGCTAACGAAATTAACCTTCAGTTTCTGACACTTAACGAGTGTACCAAAGTACAATGCAATAGAGTCATTCTTTCGAAATTTATCGTGCCCACAGACAGACATATATACATACAGAAATACCTGTATATACAGACAGACACATTCGTAAAAACCTGTTTTTCGGGTTCAGAGGGTCTCAAAACGTAGACATTTGACAAAAACGGGATGGGGTCAAATTTTACACAGACCTAATACCTTCTCTGATGAGAACGTGAAAAAAAATGGAGAGAAAGAGAAGGCAACCTAAAAATCATCTACGTTAGGACTCGAAGGTTTCCTACTTTTTCTTTGAACTTTGGACGTTGAAGTTGAATTTGAATTTGAATTTATTATTAATTTCATTTCTTGAGTTTCAAATAGGATCTTGTGTTATTTATCATTAAATTAAAATTGTACCGTCAAAAGTAAAAATATGATATAGAGAATTCTGATTATAAATTTGATCTTTAAGATTTTAAATAAATAATTTAATACCATTTTCAGTATCGTATCCTAACCGAAGCAACCTTCTGAATAAAAGACAATATTATTGTTTCGTCTTAGAGCAGAAACAATTAACTGGGCCTTTTCCGATGAGTAAACATTTTTCCAGGACACTACAATAAGAAAAAAACAAAGACTCTTTGATCTGAAAAATATCTCATTTTAAATATTAAATACTTAACTACAAAGCCAAAGCGTGCGAAGCATCAAAACTCTTATAAACTAAAAGTATTCAAAGTTAAGATAAAAAACTTTTAATTCAGGAATTTAGTAAACTTTTAATAATGTAAAATTGAAACTAGAAGCCTTTTATTCCTCTACTGCCATCTATTTTGGTGAATTATGACTGTTAATACCAATTAACATTCTTTTATTCTACAGGTTCGATCAGCTTTTTCATTAACTTCTCAGTTATCTCCGGCATTCTTTGAGCGAATAAACATTTAACCCTATAAAATGCGGATCAGCAACAAATCATACTTTCTTCGTACGCAGAGTTTTTTTTCCTTTATTTTGTCTCAAAAGAAAGCTTAGGTTATTTATTTTAAACCCCTTCATAGTGAGAAATGAAAATATATTACAAAAAACAATTCAATATGAGAAGTATTTGAAAAATTTCGAACGATAAATAATAAATTACAATTTTTAAAGGCCAGTGGTTGAAGTAATCATTCATGAGCAAGTAAGCATTCAACATTAAACAATTTCATTTTTAACTCAGCAATCTCGAAACTGAATGATTTCCGATTGAAATTTCGAAAATAGGACTATTTCAAAACATTTAAAATCGAATAATTTCAGAATAAAATTTTGAAAATTGGATCATTCAGAATCCAAGGGAATTGAAATTGTATTGTTTTGCATCGAAGGTGTTCAAAATTGAATGATTAGAAATTGAAAAATTATGAATTTCAATAATTTTCAATTCGAAGCGATTAAAATTTGACAGATTGAAATTCTAGAATTATGAATTTTTATTACATAAAAAAATTATATTTTCAGATTAAAATTGATTAGACAAATTTTTTTGATCAACGAATAGATTGACCGTCATTTTCACTGTTGGAAATGAAAAATTTCAATTCTTAAACTCTTAAAATCTCATTATTATGAAAAAACGTTCAAAATAAAGTAATTTTGAATGTCAAGCATTTAAAATGCAAACATTTCTGAACTATTCATTCCTTCAAATCTTCAACTAAAAATCGGACAATTTTTAGATCATACATTGAAAATTAGAAACTGAAAGGAGGAATACAAAACCACATTGCTATGATTCCAATTTCTGAAATGTCTCAATTTTAAGCCTTTCAATTCAAAATTGTTTTTTAGGTTAAGTTTCAAATTTTCAATATTTTCGAACACTTTCAAATGAAAAAAACAATTTAATTTTTAATGCCTAGTTCTACATTTTTCTCATTTTTGAGGTTTGAATTCGACAAATTATTTTCATAATTATGTATCTTTTTGAATTTATTCTGGAGGCATTCAACTGAAAATTGTGTACTTACAAACCCTTTAAACTGGAAATTTTGCAACTATCAAGTCTTTCAATTTGATATTCTACCATTACGAAAGACCTAAAAGTCGAGACAATTTTGTACGTTTGAAATTGAAACCAAAAAATTTAGAATATTCAAATCGAAACTATCAAATATAGGATTAAATTTCAAGGCTTTCAATACGAAATTTCGTAATTTTGAAAGATTCAATAGTGGAATTGACATGGCATTTTTAATATTTCAATTTGAAAATATTATCGGTTTGGGAGGATCTTAATTCAGTGAGAACAATATTCTTTTCATTGATATTGAAAGAGCCATAAATTTTTGAAGAGGATATCATCCGCTTAGAAACTACTGAATGCTTATTTTTACGACTATGTAATAAAATGTTGATTTTTCAATCCCTCGCCTCCTGTCCGATGAACATGTGTCCCAACGACAAAATTCTAACTTCATAAACTATCATTGAATATAACCTTCATCAAAATTATAAACAATTTCAAAATAAAACATTCAAAATTGTGAGACATGGTGATACTTGAAATTGGGAACCTCCAAAAATTAGGAAAGTTTGAACCAAATATTTGTGAATTTAACTTTTAAAAGCAAAAAACGCAAGCAAAACTATAACTTTAGATTGAGATTAAAATCTGAAGATTCCAGGAATCTAGACCTGGAAACAATTGCATTAAACAAAACTTGATTAAGACCTATTAGTCAAGCACAAAATCTATTTTTTTATTTCAACCAAGAATTGAAAAAAATCGACAACAGGTAAAAAACAGCAATAGCTAAGTTTATTTCTTTCTGATAAGATTTCGCTGTCCTTGTCGGTAGAGATTGACAATTTTATGAAAACAAGTTCATAGTATTTTTATATATTTGAAGCTTCATATGTTGGAATCTCATATGTATCTATAATGTTAATATAATAAAAACATTAATAAAAATTCTTAGCAACGCCGGAAGTGATTAAGAATTACTTTCTAGTTCGCATACATTATTCAGAGGCATAATTTGGAAACATTAACAGTACTCCACGCAGCATTTCTAAAAATAATCAAACTCATGGCTTCTGCAGAGATTGGAAATTTTTTGAAAACAATTTCATAAATTTTTTACATTTTAAAAACGTCGTATGTCAAAACTGTATACGCATCTATAATGTAAATATAATAATAATTTCTAGAAAACGCCGAAAGAGTACACAAATATTCTCTAATGCGCATAATTTTTTCATAAATACATAGTTTGTACTGTTAACTTGATTTTACTGAATATACCCACAGAACTCCGAGGCAGCGATTCTTAAAATTATCAAGCTCACGACATCTGTAGAGATTTGAAATTTTTTGAAAACAATGTTGTAAATTTCTTTCATTTTTCAAGCTTGAATCGTTAAGTATTTTACTTTGCACCAAAAACGTTCACAGAGCACATTTCTGACACAATCAATTCTGACATTGATTTCATTTATTAAATATTATGGATATGAAGATGAACTAGTCATTCTGAAAGTTCGAGACGACTAGCCAAGCCTATGAGAAGTATTTGTCTAATCATCAAAAATTTCGAAACGATGAGACACTTCGTTAAACTCTATTATTGTCTTAAAATTCTTTTTCGGTCCTGTTTCGTTCCTGCAAGAAAAATTAAGGACTCATAAATGGCAGAAAAGAACCATGAGACCTGAATTTTTGGCTCTGCAATTTTTAATAAAAAATATCTTACGGACTGAATTCACATAAAGCTAGCTCCGCCATACCCGTCACTTCGAAACTGTTCCCTTCTCTGATCTTGGGAGTTCTTAGAAATGAAGGGCTCATTAAGGCCCCTCAAATTTCCCATTATCATAGTATTTTTCTTCAAACTCCAAAGTCTAGTTAAGCATTGTAAAACCCTGTACTCGCAAAATATGGTGATGTCATGAAACTTATTCAATTTTCAAAATTAAGTCATGAACTCAATTACACAAATTGAAAATGTTTGAAGTAGAACATGGTACATATCTTTCATTTTATTTTCATGTATAACTTTCCAAAGTTTCCATATGTTTTAGAAACATTCGGAAACATTAGGAAACTTTGGAAAGTCTAGGGAAATTCACGGAAACTTCCAAAAATTGATGGAAACTCAGGAACTTTCGAGAATTTTTTGAATGTGCTGAATGTT
>JAUMHM010024667.1:0-16547 GCA_032362435.1 Melikaiella ostensackeni
CTCTTTCTTTTTTCTCCCTTTTTTTTCACTTGCTTACAGAACTGTCTCTAATGAGCCAATTACACAGATTTTTAAAAACATATTTTTTCGTTTTTAAAGACTCTTCATGTGATATAATATTACACGAAAGGACTTTATCAGAGGTTATGTTTTTAAAGACTTTTCCTCCAAATTTAAAAAAACAGAGACATTGAGCCATAGACCTTGTTTCCGTTCCGTAAAGGTTCAGTTCTTGGTCGTTTCTACATATATTTAGTATTTTTTAAACACAGAACCGTTGGTAAAAAAGGCTGGTTAACGAACTCGATCTTTTTTTTGGTCCCTTATTATCCATGCCAAAGCACAATCCAATTCGATTAGTCTTTCGAGAATTATCCAGTATACAGGCGACAATAACAACGGAGACAGCCAGACAGATACCAACGTAGAACCTATTTTTTCGGATTCACGGCGTCTCGAAACACAAAAATTTAATGAAATCCGCGAAAGTCAATTTTCACATAAAAGCAACATCTTCTCATTGAGATAAGAATATAAAAAACAATCTATGCCTCCTACCAAAAAATATTGAGCAGAAAGGTTACAGGTCTTCGTAAAAGCAACAATATATTTCAACTTTTTTCCGTTTCTTGTGTTATTTGACTCAAAATTTGAATTTTCGATTTTTTGAAAAAACTAAAAAAGTTGTTATGACAATCTTGTAGAACTTTCAAAAAGCAACGTTTTTCTCGCTTGACTTTTCTTCATATCGTGCATTGTTTGGCTCAAACTGAAGATTATCGTTTTTTTTTTTGAAGATGCTATAACTCTTGTAATTTTTTTTATTGAAAAATGTCATGAGGATAAATTTTTCGACTTTCAGAGTATTGCAAATAGTTGTACATATAGTTTTCAAATCTAAGAAAATATGTTTTCAATGAATTTGAATATGCTCTAACTTTTGGAATTTTCATCCAAAATGGCTGACTAACGAACTTGACCTTCAGTTTTTGCCACTGAAAGAGTGTACCAAAGGTAAATCTAATAGATTCATTCTTTCAAGAGTATCGTGCTCACAGACAGACATACATGCATACATACATACATACATGCATATAGACACACATACATACATACAGACAGACACGCATACATACATACAGCCAGACACATTCGTAAATCCTGTTTTTTGGGTTCAGGGGGTCTCAGAACGTGGACAGTTGACAAAACGGGGGGGCGGGGGTCAAATTTTAGACAAATCTGATACCTCCTCTGATGAGAATGTAAAAATGAGTTCAAATATAAAATCAATGCATATGTCACATTCTGAGAAGTGATTTTGAGATTTCTCTGTAATTTGCACTCATTTTATTGAAGATTGCGCCTTCCAGTCTCATACTTGTAGATTTGAGGGGTTTTTTAAAAATATTATTCTTATGGAGAAGTAGAAAGGCGCGGCGGTACAATTTGATATTGTCCAATTAAAAAATAAAAATACGTACTCACTTCTATTTTAAACCTCCCAAAATGAGATATTTCCCCAAACGAAATTCAGACACTGCTTTTTTTGGAAACACCCTATCGTACAATATATTTCGAAACGAATAACTCAAAGTCTTCAAAATGGAAAAATCTAAGATGTTAGGTAACCATTCTATTTTGAATCATTAAAAGCAAATCAAGAGTTTTTTGATCCGTGAAAATGTGAAGGATTTTATATTAACGTTAAAAGAATTCAAAAAGTTCAAAATGTGAAATTAGAAGTTGCATCGAATAGATTTGAGTATTGAAGTATACTCTAATTCGAAAAAATAAATTTTTTAATTGATTTAAAAACGACTAATTCAAACTTTGCCTTATTTTTCTTCATTGTTCACGGCATATTCGACTAATTGTAAAACTTTTGCCGCCAATAAAAGTACTTACGATGTTTAATTTGCGTTCCTCCGCATTTTCTTTTTTTGAAGCATATATTGGAGCATTGTGGAAGAGATTATTGTGATCAAGTTCCATATCTTCAGCGAAAAAGTGTAAATCGAAAGTCTGCAAATTTATGAAGTTCACATACTTGGATACTCCTTTAATATCATACAACTTAGCAATAGCTTCACTTCCACCAATTGTTATACATAAAATGAAACCCAATTTGTCGAATTTTTCTCTGAGTGCCTTCAAGAGTAAAACAAAGTTCCGCTGATAAGAGGCAAGTTCATTATTTTGAATTTTGATTTGTGCTTCATCTTTCAAGTCGATCTCGAAACCATTGAACTCGTATTTTTTCATGAAGTCGGCAACATTATTAGCAAACTTTTCTCGCAGATGCTGATTAGTCGATATTCTATAAATTGAAAATTAACAAATTGTATATTGCGCTACAAGTACGGAAAGTACGCAGTTTCACACAAGTGTGAAGTTTGATGTACGAGCCGATGGCAAGTATACTGAAAACTTCACAAGAGTCATAACTGCCTTCTTTTTGCACCAGTTGCGCCTTGTATTTTTGTCACAAATGCATGGAATTTTTGATTTGAGAAATAGTAAAAACAAAATTTCAGAAAATTTTTGGATACCATAAATTACGAGAAATTTTGGAAATTTCCGGTAAATTTTTTAATCACCGAAAAACTTTTAAAAATATAAGGCATTCAAAGATTAGTGGAAGAAATTAAAAAAACTAGTGGAAATTTCTGGTGAATTTATAAATTACTGAACATTTTCAAGAAACTTTTGATCTTTCGGAAATTTTCGGTAATTTATGGTAGCTTATCGCATTTTACTGCTTTTTAGCACGGTTCCAGAATTAGTCACTTCCCGCATACTATATATTAGGGTGGCCCGAAAAATAATATTTTACTTATTTTGTTATCTCACCCCACCGTATTTTCTTTCATTTGGTGTAAGAATAATTGTGCAATTTTTTATAAATAAAAAAAATCTTTATCCCGTGGTCCAAGGCCTTTAAACGCTAAAAAGTATGAAATATATTTTCCGGTGTAAAAATGGCGAATGAGTTACGTGAAAGCAATAACTAATTTGATAACATGATGGTAGGCATCACTGCTAATAATTTTACTCAAATTTCATTCAGAATACTATGCCTAGAAGTGACAAAACACCCTCTATGGGAAGTTGAAAATTTTGTGATGTGCTTTTTTTATATACCTTATATATTTTTGGCCTCGATTGATTAGATATTACCTTCCAAAATTTAAAGTGTATGCTAGTGATAGAAGACTAGCCTCCAACTTTTGAAAACTCTCTCTTAGCATGATAGTTTGCTCCTTTCACAATTTCGAACTTAATTTCTCATAAGAAAAGTCCTAAAATGACTTCAGAAAAATTGTTTAAATATTTCATACTTGTTTCTAGTAATTGAAACTTGAAAGTCAATTTGAGTCCTGGTTTTCGACCTTCAAACCAACCTTAATAAAATGAATTTCTAAAATACCTTCTAATTGCGAAAAGTGCGTAACTGTTTTGCTAGGATATCAGAAAATAAGGCTGAAACTTATTGAAAAGTAATATCACCTTATGCAAACTAGGTTGCTAATCCTCAGAAGTCAATAACTACCCTCTGTGAAGAATAGAATTTTATATTCTGTTTATTTTTTATTTTTAGACGCAACTCTAAAGATACTTAGGTTTTTAAATAAATCTACATTACGAATTAGTTCACGCAGAAAGGCAGTATTTCACAATTTTTGTTATTATGGGTGCTTTAAAAGTCCAAAATCGGACCCCAAATTGTTTTCAAATGATTGAGGAAACTATCGAACATTTATACACTATTCCTGAAGTCATCCTGAAACTTTTCTTTTGAGAAATTGTGTGAAGAAGTGTGAAGGAAGCAAAGTATCGTTGTAAGGGGTAGTTTTTAAACACTGTAGAAACTAGAGGTCCTTTTTTTTACGGTATCATAATTGTATGTCCTGTTTCTAAATAGGATAACTTCATTCTGCAATTTTTAGTGTAAAACAAATTACGCTGAGATCCCACCAGTGTTCTCATTTTAGTATCACTCGAGACATTTTTGTTCTGAGTCTTATTTTAATACCTGAAATGAGGCTGAAATATTTCCTTCTGTTTACATTGGAGGTTTAAGGATATTTTATTATCACTGACACACAATTGAAGATCTGAAAGGTCATTTTCAATCATTCAAGGCTGATAACATGTAAGATGTATGATAAAAACACATTATTAATTTTCAACTCCCCATAGAGGGCGCTTTTCAACTTTTAAGGGTGGTACATCAAATCGAATTGTGGTAAAATTCTTTTCAGGGATGCGCATCATATTTTCATTGAATTACTCGTTGCTTTCACTTAATTTATTTGTCATTCTTACACAAAAAATTAAGTAATACTTCTTAGCGTTTAGAGGCCTTGGACTACGGCTTCAACATTGTTTGTCAATTTGTAAAAAATTGCACAATTGTTTTTGCAAAAGTTGAGAGAAAATTGGGGGGCAAGACAACAAAATAGAACAATTACCGTTTTTAGGCCACCGTACTATACATGCCTTAAAATTCAAAAATCATTTGCATGTGTTGAACAAAAATAATAAATACGGTCAGTTTTTATGACTTTATGCATAACTTTTTATCAATTTAAATGATCCAGAAATCTGTCTAAATGCAAATATAAAACTTACTTAATTAAATTTTCAGGATTGTATGACAACACCTCCCCCATGGAGACTAAGGTTTTCAAATGATTGTTCTTTTTCTGCAAATCCTTGAGCTCTTTAAATCCAAACATTTTATATTCTGTTTGATCAATCTCAACTGAAGCGTCTGCATTAATTTTAATGGATTCAAAATATAGATGAGTGCAAAGAGATGCATCGATGTCTTTTGTGGATAAGACATTTTCCCGTTTAAGCGCTACTGGGCCGTTCAAATAATAGCAACCAACGATTTCTGCAAGATAATCATAGGAGTATCATAGTAATAATCATAGTAACTGAAAATTGTTTCCTTTTTGAGATGCAATTAAATAATATGATATATCACTTACTCTCACACTCTTTGTGAGGTGCTGCCAGCTTACTACCTGAAGTAACAGCGGAGCATATTCCAAGGAATATGATCAACGTATTCATCTGCAAAATATTAAATCGAAACGTTAGAAAATCAGTGAGCATATTTGCATTAATTGGATGTTGATTTGTTTATTATTTTTCATCTTATTATTTTTTGATAGATACGTTATTATTTTTACAGAATAGGTATGATTTCTTAAGAAAATTAACGTAAGAAAAAATCGACGATTACAATTTTTGAGGAACAATTTTGGATGAACAACAATGTGAAAGACTAATGCCCCCATCTTTTATAACATGATCCATTTCAATTGATACCAGTTTCATTATGTATTTGTTGTAAGGAAACGTCCATTAATTACGTACGAATAATTTTTGAAATTTTAGACCACCACTCCCCCCTGTTCTAAGGATACGTGAGATTTTTGTGCCCCCCACCCTTCTCACGTGAGATTTTATATTTTCACTCAACATTGCAAAAATATATCACTGTAAATGAGATTTCAAAATGTTCCAAGAGATTTTACAAGATTTGAAAGAATTCCAGTGATTTGAAAGGATTTCAAGAGATTTAAGGGGAGTTTGAGGTATTTCCAAAGCTTTTCAGCAATTTAATGAGACTTCAACCAATTCAAGGAATCACAAAAATTGTAGCGCATTTCAAACGATTACAAAGGATTACGAGAGGTTTCATAGATTTCAGGAACAATGCGCGGTGACGCAGAATAGACCGTTCTTCTAAAAACTACATTTAAAAATCCTGTTAGTTATTTCCACTCGCTTATTTTCCAATATTTTTCAGTGTTTTCGAATATTTTTTAATGTGTAGTGGGCGTTTCTCCTACTGAAAACGCAATACAGGATGAGTATTTTACTTTTAGCGTTTCATCTTGTGTAAAAGATAAATCTTCCAAAGGCCCTAATCTTAAAAGAGAAAAGGTTTCCCAAATTCATTTTCGAAGGTTTGTGGAGATATACGGAAGGTTGGGAAAGCTTTTGGAAATTTGCTGAATCTCTCGAAAATCCATGGAGATATCTTGTCACATTTTTGGAGCATTGAATGATATTTTTCTACCTTAAAGACCAAACTGCAGGAGACTGGTGCCCCACTCAGTGTACAACACAAACCGATCATAACTCATTTGCTTCTGGCTTGGTTTTTATACTTTCCTTCGCATGACCGAAGTTTGGTGGGACTGGCGTTGTGAATGAACGCTCCAACTAAACAACATACCAATAATAATGTAGCCTCGGATAGGATTGTCACTTCTGTTAACGAAAGACATGTCCTCAGAAAAGTTTCAGGCGATGACTGAAAATTGGATGTTTGTAATGCTCGAGGTGTGAATATAGCGGAACAGAAAACAAAATAAACGACATTATATTCGTGATTAAGAAACTGAAAAATGGTGAGGCTGCTTGTATGGATGGTATCACCGCTGAAATGCTTAGGGGCGTTGGCGAATATTTGTTTGTGTGGCTGAGCAAATATATGAATATGTGTACTGTGCATGGTGAAGTTCCAAACGATTGGAGAAAGGCAATCATCGTCCCAATCTACAAGGGAAAGGATGTTCAAGGCGATTGTCCTAATTATAGAGCAATCAGCATACTAAGTACCGTGGACAAAATATTTACCAAAGTACTTAATGAAAAGGACATAGGAATAACTAAGAAAAGAATCTGGGAAGCTCAATGTGGATTTATGCCAGGGAGATCATATGCGGATCAGATATTTAGCTTGGAGAAGATCATAGGAAGAAGTTGGAGACTAAACAAGAGAGTTCTATATGGATTTGTTGATCTGGTAAAAGCTTTCGATAAGGTGAATAGATCTAAATTTTTGGAAGTTATGAAAGAGTAAGGAGAGAATGGTTGGCTTTTAAGAGCAATAAAAGCAATATACAGGGTGTTTTTTTCGATCTCGAGACGTCGAAATATCTCAAGAAATACACAATCAACGAGAAAAATGTCCGTTATAAAAGTTTATATTTTTGAGGGGGAAGAGCGACTCCGCAAAAATTTACTTCACGCCCCACCACCTCGGAGTGGAAGGGAGGAGAGTAACTTTGAAATGACAAATAGAAACCTATATTTTTTATTGCGGATTCAGATTCTCCATTAAAAAATACGTAAATATTGTTCAAAAAAATTTTTTCGACTAGCGCAACCGAGGGTTGTCCACCGAGGGTGGAGTGTTAATGCGACTCCTGCATTTCAATTTCTGTACCTGGCGCCATTCGAAGATAAATTTAAAATTCTGGGGGAACTAATTTAAATTCTTATTATTTTTTTTGTCTTGTTTAAATAAAATGGAGAAATCAGAATCTTCGTTTTACTTTCGTATGGGAGCACATTCCTTGAATAGTCAACAGAGTCATTTTTTGCAAATGCATCGCCACCTGGCGCGAATCGAAACAATTTTTCTGATTGAATCTTATGTATTTTTTAACGGAGAATCTGAATCGATAATGAAAAATATAAAAAGCTACCCCCTACCGCCCTCAGGAGGTAAAGCGTGGGGTAAATTTTAGCGGCGTCGCTCTTCCCCCCTCAAAAATAAAAAGTTTTCATTACGGATACTTTTTAAGTTGGATGCGTATTTCTTGAGATATTTCGATGTCTCAAGATAAAAAAACACCCTGTATAATGGTAGTAAAGCGAGTGTTGGAGTGAATGGACAACTGAGCGATTGGTTTGCTATTAAACAGGGCATTAGATTAGGCTGCGTTATGTCCTGCTGGATGTTCAATATATACATGGACAAATGTCCAAGAATGGCTCTTTCAGACGAAGAAGGTGTTGATCTCGGGACAGTGAAAGTACGTGGACTGGCGTTTGCAGTTGACAAAGTTTTTACGGCAGAATCAGTCCGACGATTTGGAGAGAATAATGAGCAGACTGGATGCCAGTATGAAGAATATGGGTCTTAAGATTAACGCAAATAAAACAAAAATTATCGTGTTTGAAAGGAGGGGTGAGAAAACAGTATGCACCTTTGCCCTAAACGAAGAGAAGATAGAACAAGTTCATTGGTTCGCATATCTTGGAAGTTTATTTACTGTTGACGGAGAAATAGATGCAGAGATATATCGAGACGTATAAACGAGGGTCGAAAGATTATCGGAAGTGTACAAGCTATTACTAGAAGTAAAAATGTAAAGAATAAAGCTAAAATTGCAATATATAACTATGTGCTTGCACCCAGAGTGTTGTATAGATGTAACGGAAGCAAAAGATGTATGTAAGGATAGGGATGTATGAAGAAAAATTGTTTATAAGAAGAAGAGTGGTGTCTGAAACGAAAGATTTCGGATACTAATGGGCCCGCGTGAAGAGATTTTCTTAGTGGATTAGCATAATGGCTTTGCGAAGCTCTTCGCCTGAAGTGATTGCTAGATAGATTGATCAGCGACCCGTGTCGAAGCGGTGTTGTGGAATGAGTGTGAATGCTAGAGAGATTGATCAAACGACTAGACAAACATTAGGTCTTTCTTGCGTGGATAATGATGCTTTAAATCTCTGGTTAAGGCGGGGAGAACTCTTCCCGGAGGCGGATGGATTTGTCATTGCTCTCCAGGACAGGGTAATCAAGACAAGGAATTACCAAAAACATGTCCTTAGTATGGTCGCAGTGGTTGACAGATGCCGCCTATGTGGACATCCCAATGAGAACATCGAACACATCATCGATGACTGTATGATGCTTGCTTCGCGAGAATACACGCGCAGACCTAATGATGCTGCTGGGATCATTCACCAAAATAATGCCCTGAACAATGGCTCACTAGAAAGATTTGAGCCTTACTCCAAATATAGCCCAGTTGATGTATTAGAGAATGAACACCACCTCCTTTACTGGGACAGGACTATGCTGAATGACCACCTAGTCAGACACAATCGTCCAGATGTCCTCTGGTTAGATAAGCGTGCTCAGCGTGTGAAAATTATAGACATAAGCGTTTCCCTTAACAATGACATTAGGCTCCGATACACTGAGAAGATCTAGAAATATTCGGAGCTGGAGCAGGAGATCCTGACCCTGTGGAGGGTGAAGGAAGTCGCTATTCACCCGGTCGTGATCTCCTCTACTGGAAACGTTCACGCGAGGTGCGTACAAATCTTGGAAGAACTGGGAGCCCGGAATTCGCTGCACTCTATCCAGAAGGAGATATTGCTAAATACGTGCCGCATTGTCCGCAGTTTTCTGGGCGTAAACAATAATAGCAGCTAAAATCGACTTTTATGGCCATCCCGCGCACACGGCGAATGACTCCTAAAATCACATTTTTAATTTAATTTTTTTTTTACCTCTGACCTTTTCAAATTTTAATTTTTGACTTTTCTTTATTTTGTTTATGTGTGTGTTCGTGTATGTATGTGAACTTTTGTGTGTATATCCAGTCCGTTAAATTAATTAAAATTTTGAATCGTCAATCCCTATAAACGAGCTCTCCAGTGTGTATTAGTCGCGAATTATGACGAATGCGCAAGCAGAATATAGAGTTCCGAAACTACGACTAACATCAGCGAATCTACTGAGCACTTGCCGCGTTTCGCGACCGTGTTTAGTAGCGAAGTACCAGGTCATGAGTACCTGTGGGTGAAAGGTGGGCCAACATAATAATAATCGGGGTGATTGCTAGAGAGGTTGATCAAGCGACTAGTGTCAGTGCGACGTTGTGAGATTGATCTAAAACCTATTCCTTCTCCTCCTAAACATCCCGTACCCAAACTTACCACACAAACTCCTTAATCCCCAGTAGTAAATCCAGACCAGAATCGAATGAGTTACGCTTACACCCGAAAGGGATTTGGCTTAATGGTTTAATAATAATAAAGAAATATAATAATAACATTAATGAAAGACTTTAAGATTCTGGAGAAATCACCTCGTTGAATTTCAGAGAGTATTTCTATTTTTTCAAGGGATTCATAAGATTTTAAAGGACTTCAAGGAGTTTATTCAGATTTGAAGAGATTTCACGGGATTTCAAGAGATAACGAAGGATTTTCAGGAAAGGGATTTGGATACATTTCTTTTCTAGAACCATAATTTTACGAGAAAAATTGGATTTTCCAAAAATTAGGCGTACCCTGGAAAGGGGTACGGGTGTGACATAAATTATTTCTGTGACCTGTCACAGGGATGCCCCCCTACGAGATATTGGAAAGGGGTAGCAGAGTTACCTAAAAAATTTATATGACTAGTCAGTAATTACAGGTGTATACCAAGTCTCATTTCAAAGCATTCCAGACTCTTATCAAACATTTTCCCTATCTAAGAAAATAATGGATTTCGAAAAACGATCTGTATCATATAAAAGGTGTATTTTTAAAATATCTACATTTTCACCAGAATCTTTTTTAAAAATTCTTATTACTTAAATACAAGGAGAAAAACATGAAACTTTTATAGTTTTATTAAGTTTTGACCTTGGAAATGAAACTTGCGAGTATTTTCACTACCTTGTTGGTTATCAGCGTGTGCAAATACATCGGTAAAGTTAGTTTTAAATTAACCAGAGTTACTCTTTTTTCGCAACTTCACGCCTTATTTGATCATAATATGATCCAGTTCAATTGATAAATTTAGAAAGAATTCTCGCGGCCACAAATTGGGTTGGTCTTTATGGGAGTACAAATTCAAGAAATGAATGACAAAAAATAAAACGTGGGGTCTTTGAATAAATCGATTTCCAATATTTTCAGAAAAACCGGCGCCATTTTATGTGCTTGAGTGGCCTTGGTTGATCACGCGTTGAGTGGATTATTTTTAATGTAAGTAATGTACAATAATTAGTATTGCTGTGTAAATAATAATGTACGTTTCTCCCATTTTAAAGCAATAAAATTCAAATCCGATTTGGTGGAGGTGACATTGCCTACCTACATGCTTTATAACATTGCCTTGACATTGATTCCATAAATATTACAGTGATAAACAATCGCGTTCTTTTATATAAAATCTTCATTTTTCACGCTTCTCATTTCTATAACCTTTTTGAAATTAGTATGTAAAGCCCTTAATAAATTCGTATGTTTTCAGTAAGCAATTAGCAGTTTCCCAATAGCGAATTAGTAATTTTATGATGATGAATTTTTACATAAAATAAATAATAATATAATAATAATAAAATTAATTAAAAGAAATAATAATATAATGTGCATAATAGTGTTAAGAGTAATTTTTACAGCCAAAACTCGTTTTTATTAGCATACTATATTTTGAAAAAATAATGATAAAGAGGAAACTTACGTCAGAAATGCCTTGAATCCCCCCCCCCATTGAAGGAGGATGCTTAAGATTTCCCTGGCACACACCCCCTCAAAAAAAGCCATACGTAATAAATAGACGCTTCCCACCGGTTAATCGAATAAATACAGCTCAATTAGTTAAAACAAAAAACGAAAAAAACATTTGTGTAATACTTTAATCCTCATTAAAACAATAATGCGGCAATGTTGTGAAACTTGTAAATAGGTTACGTCACTTATTTATATTCACAGAGAAAAGTGAAAAAAATTATAAATATTCAAAGTTGAGGTTTAAATGCAATCAATTTAAAAGTCGAAGCATTCTGAATCGATATCCAATATTCTCAAAGAGAAATTTTATAAATTAGGCATTTTTGTATCGATAGTGTTTGAAATCGAACAATTTTGTGCTCTGTGTGTTCGGTTTCGAAGTCCAAAATCAACATCAGAAGAATAGTTTTTGATTGTATACGTGCGCCATGAATAATTTAAAATTGAATTAATTTGATTAAATTGAATTAATAAAATAATAATTAAAATTGAATAAAAATGAAAACATCTAAAATAAATAAAATAAAATAAATTGAATTGATTAAATAAAAATTAAATAATGAAGACTGCAGGACAATTCAATTCTAAATTGTTCAACATTGGACAATTCAAAACTAAAACAATAATTTTAAACGAATCTTTTTTCTAATTAAACAGTTTTGAAATCAAAGTGTTGAAAATTGGATAGCGTCATATTGCAATCGTTCGTAATTAAACAATTTATAAATGAATGCTAGAAAATTAAACAAATTCCAATTTAAAAAAGCCTTCATAATTATGCAATCTGAAAATTATTATGACTATTATTATTACCATTACACAGCCCCACAAAAAAAAAGTTTTCTGAATCCTACGCTAAACCACCATCCCTATACGTTTTCGGGGTCGCTGAATCCGATTCCGTGGTCAGTTTGACCCTATCAGGTCAGGATCAAGGTCAAGTGAAGGTCAAAATGAGAAAAAACTATTGAATCGGAATGAACCACTACTTTAAAACATTTATGGGGTCGCTAAATTCGAATCCGGGGTGAGTTCCACCCAACGAGATCAGGATCAAGGTCACGTCAAAGAAAAGAAGAGAATAAATCCATTAAATTGGAAGAAACTACTTTTTTAAGGCGTTTTTGGGGTCGCTGAATCCAAATCTGGGGTCATTTTCACGCCATCAGGTGAGGATCAGGGTCAAAAGAATTTTTTCAAACAAAGTTTTGTTACAATTTCTGAATCCTCACATTAAATACCGGGAATTATCCCTACATTCACTGTTTCCTACGGTATATAACCTTTTTATCCTCAGAAGATCTTACGAGCGGCTTTCTTTTACGCTTCACTCCGTTCTCATCACTTTCGATCTTCAATGACCAGCAGTAATCAGCCATCATATTGACATCCCATCGAACTTGATATCTTATTTCCATTGTCTTTGTGTCTTAATGGAACCTCTTCCCTTGCTCCTCACTAAAATCTCCTAGATTCGTTGAGAAGTAATCCATATGTTAGTGCACATACTTCAACTTGAGGTTTATCAAACACCCTAGTTTCTCATAAATCGCTATCATTTAAGTCACTATTTCTTTGCACTCCTCACTTTTATGATTCCCAAGAAAATTCTTCACAACTTCTTTGAAACTGATCCAGGCTGTTTTTCCCTCGCCATTCGTTGTAGAAATGAAGTCACCATCTCTCATTAGTTTGCGTGTTTGTGGTCCAACGAAGACACTTTCAGTTATTTTCGCGTCACTAAGAACAATTTCCTCATCTTATTGACGCGAAAATAACTGAAAGTGTTGTGAAGAATTTTCTTGGGAATCATAAAAGTGAAGAGTGCAAAGAAATAGTGGCTCGAATGATAGCGATTTATAAAAAACTGGGGTTCTTGATGAGCCCCAAGTTACACTATTTGCACTCACATATGGATTACTTCCCAACAAATCTAGGAGATTTTAGTAAGGAGCCAGGGGAGAGGTTCCATCAAGATATAAAGACAATGGAAATGAGATATCAAGTTCGATGGGATGTCAATATGATGGCTGATTACTGCAGGTCATTGAAGATCGAAAGTGATGAGAACGGAGTGAAGCGTAAAAGAAAGTCGCTCGTAAGATCTTCTGAGGATAAAAAGGTGAGGCACCATAAAAAACAGTGAATGTAGGGATGATTACCGATATTCAATGTAAGGATTCGGAAATTGTAACAAAACTCTGTTTGGACAAATTCGTTTGACCCTGATCCTCACCTGATAAGGTGAAAATGACCCAAGATTCGGATTTCGCGACACCAGAAACGTCTAAGAAGAGTGGTTTTCTCCGAACCAAAGGTTTTCTTCATTTTGACCTTCAATTGACCTTGATCCCGATCTTGTGGGGTCGAACTCACTCCGGATTCGGACTCAGCGACCCCAAAAACGTTTGAAAGTAGAGGTTTTCTCTAATTCCATGGTTTTCCCAATTTTGACCTTGGGATGACCTTCATGCCGACCCGATGGAGTAGAAATGACTCCGGATTCGAATTAAGCGACCTCAAAAACGTCTCAGAGTAGTGGTTTATCCCGATTCAATCGGTTCTTCTCATTTTGACCTTCAGTTGACCTTGAGCCTGACCTGATGGGGTCGCACTGACCTCGGAATCGGATTCAGCGACCCCAAAAACGTACAGGTATGATGGCTTAGCTCGGAATTCAGAAAATTTTTTTTTTGTGGGGCTGTGTTGTGTATGATTTCACTTCATATTTTTCATATGCCATTGTTTTTGTTGTCAAATTCGACATGTGACGTGTATTTGAAAAGAAGACCAATGACATGTGAGAAATGGAAAGTGGAATGTGGAATGTGAAATTTAATACGAGTGCACAATCGCCCCCTGGAAGCCATCAAAATTGAACAGTTTTTATTTTCAGGCCTAAGTCTGAAAAAATTTCAAATACTAACCATTTAAAACTAATTTTGAAAACCATTAAAAAAAAATTATCAACGTCATGCCTTGATAATGGTTGTACGTGCTTTGAGCAATTAATCGTCTATCAAATGCCAAACATACAAACGCTATTAAATCAGCCGAAGTAACGTCCATTAATTACGTAAGTATGAGTGCAGAAATTTTGGACATTTCGCCCCCTACTGTGAGAATTCGCAAGATTTTTGTGACCCCCTCCCCTTCCTTCCTACGTAAGATTTTGTATTTTTACTCTACATATCATCAATATATCAATTATTTATTTTCAGTGTAAGCGAGGTTTCAAAATATTTCATGGAATTCCAAAAGATTTGAATGATTTCTAGTAGTTAGAAAGGATTTCAAGAGGTTTCGAGTAATTTCAAAAGATTTGAAATGAATTTAAAAGAATCGAAGAATTTGAATAAATTACCTAGTACATTTTCAGAAAAAATCTTAATTCTTGAAGGGATTTTATAAGATTTTAGGGGGTACAAGGAGTTTAATCACATTTCAAGAAATAACGAACGATTTCAATGGATTTTTAGGGATTTTGATGAATTCTTGAGAATTAAGAACGATGTTCTTCAGCTACAAAGGATTTCAAGGGATTCCAAAATATTTTCAGAGATTTCGAATTATTCAAAAAGAAGTCACGACATTTCAAAGAGTTTCAGAGGATTTTAAGAGATACACAAGCATTTTCACGAATTTTGAAGGATTTCAAGGGACTTTCATTTTATTTTGAAGATTTGAAGGGATTCGAAATTTTTTTATAAAATTACGAAGGATTTCACGGCACTTTGATGGATTTCAAAAAACATAAAGCGGTTTCGATGATTTCACCGGATATCAAAAGATTTTAAGTGATTTGAAGCAGTCCGAAGAATTTCCACGGATTTTAGAGGATTTTGTAAAATTTAAAGGATTTAAAGAAATTTCAGAAGATTTTCGAATATTATAAATAATTTTAAGGTATTTCTAAGAATTTGAATGGTTGTCAAAAGATTCTAATGAATTTTACAATATTTTAAGGAATGTTGAGATATTCGGAAAGATTCCCACGGAATCCAATGATTTCATTGAATTTCAAAGGAATTTCAAAGATTGCAAGGTATCTTGTAATATTTGGGAATATTCCATGCAATTTCAAGGAGGTTAACCGATTCCTAGAGATTTTAAGGGATTTGCACGGATTTTAAAAGATTAAACTGGATTTTTCAAGGATTTCCACATGATTTAAAAATTTTCCAAACGTATTCCGGGATTTCAAAGGATTGCGAAGATTTCTGGGAATCCACGTGATTTCATGGAAGGTGTACACCAGATTTCAAAAATGGTGAACTCCTCGACTCAATATTTATTTTACGTATATAATACTTGATGTTACACAATAAATAAGGAATAAAATAAATAATGATATAATATAATTATAATATAATAATAGCGTAAAAAGTAATTTCATCATGCAAAACCCGTTTTAATTAGCATATTTGTAAAAAAATAATTAGAAAGAATAAACTTACGTGAGAAATGCTTCGGTCCTCACCCACACCCCTTAGTAATAATTCATTAGCTTTGCTAAATCCTCTCCCCCAAAAAGCCTTACGTTATAACCCAACGTTACACAGGTGGATCGTTTACGATTCAGTCAAATTTTCACGCTTAAGTATTTTCCCGCTTGAGTAGTTGATCGCATAATTGATTAATTTATTGGTGAATTAATTGATCAGTTTATTTGTGAATGAATTAATTAATTAATTAATTACATGATTGATTAATTGATTCATTAGTTTGTTTTCCGGCTCAAGTAAAAAAACCCGTGTTACGGGGGGTTAATGGACGCTAACTATTAGTAATTATGTTTTAAAATTTTTTATCGATACTATTTCTTAGCTTATAAATGGTAAATTCTGAAACTTATTTTTTCTTACTTCTTTCTCAAATCAACAAATAATATAAAAAGGAAGTTTTTTTTAAGCAGTACATCAGAGTTAGAAATTTAGTATGATCAGTTTCAGAAACATAAAATAATTGAGATATGATCAGTAGATGATCTTAGTACAATTGAGACTCATTAGACGTACCTTTAATTTTTCGAACCGTTCTTGAAGAATTTCGAAAGAATACAATACTTTGGTTTAACAAGCAGGTCTTTTTATACTCTCGTTTAAATCCATGAAAACACTCAACTTGCGACGATATCACTACAGTCTAATTTTTCATATCTGCGGTAAATATTGACGTAGTTAGGTAATAACTCGAGGTGTAATTGATGATTCGTT
>JAUMHM010024712.1:0-16544 GCA_032362435.1 Melikaiella ostensackeni
ATATATATATATATTATTAAATATTATATTAAATATATTTATTTCTCATAATAATTATTTTTTAATAATATTTTGAAATCTGTTGAAATGTTTTGAAATCTTCGTGAATTTCTTTAAAATGTTCGATTTCTTTGCGAAATCTGTGGAATCTTTCTGAAATCTTTGAAATCTTTGAAATCTTTGAAATCTTCTAAAATCCTAGAAACCTTTTGGAATCCTTGAACTCTTTATGAAATCTTTGTGAATTCTTTAAAAAATTTTGAATACTTTGCGAAATCTTTGAAATTTTCTCAGTTTCTTTTAAATCTTTGAAACCCTTCGAAATCTTTTAGAGCTTTTAAAATTTTTTTAATTCGTTGCGAAATCTTGGAAATCTTCTAAATTGTATCAAAGAATTATTTATCAATCTTCGAAATCTTTCTAAAATCTTTAAAATCGAATTATTTACTAATCTTTGAAATCCTTCTGAAATCTTTGAAATTGAATTATTTACCAATTTTTTGAAATCTTGTGAAATCAAATCTTTTAAATTTTCTGAAATCCTTGTGAAATGATTTAGAATCTTTTGAAATGTTTTGAAATCTTTGTGAATTTCTTTAAAATATTTTAAATCTTTGCGAAATCTTCGAAATCATTCTGAAATCTTTAAAGCAACTACTTCACACACTGTGACGTCATTGTTGCTAAAAAAATCACTTCACACATTATTTATAAAACACAAAGTGCAACTCTAGAGGTGGGTGTTGCAAAAAATATTTTACTAGACAATCATTGTTTAATTCTCTCATCGAATCAAATGGAATAATTTGAGTTTTCTGAAAATAATCGTTTGCATTTTAACCATTTTTTCCTAAATTTATTGAAAGATGAAGATAACTTTTTTCTGTTTTAAAGTTTAACAGGGGTCTGTAAAGGGGTGTTGCATCTACCTGATAACAACCCTTCGATTTGAACGTCTTTTAGAATGAATTTCAGAGTAATTTCTCTTTAGTGTCTTTGGAATATTAAACAAAAAGGCAAGAAGAGACCGAGAGAAAGAGAGAGAATATGTTTGAAAATTCCATCTACAAATGATAGAGATCTATCCCCAGTTTCACACAAAAAGGGTAAATGATGGTCGTTTCTTTGATGCTTTTTTAAAATATCAGCTCAGAGACATGGAAATAATCGAGAAAGTACATTACTAGGCTTGAAGTACTTGCAAGTTGGTAGATAAAAGCAGCGATCCTCGAGTACACATATTCACTCACACATTTTCATAACGAAGCACACACACACGTTTTCAACATGAGCCGGCCTCTCTCTTTCAAGTATTCGAGTGCTCTAACGGAAAATGAATCCAGGTCAAATGTGCTGGTACAATTAGTGAAATTAACAGACGTAAATTTCATTATGCACGAAGGCACCTGTGAGGCTTCGATCGAAATTTTTTGTTAAGCTTCAGATTTTCTGATGCGTTTTCCTAAACACCCCTTTCCTATTATTTTCTTATACTTCGACGTGAGTTAAGAAACAGATGTTTGAGCCATAATATATATATTTTGGAGAAACGAAAACTAAAAGAGAAATTGCTTGTGATATAGTCTCCAGAAATAAAAATATCCAAGTTATGACCAAAAAAGAATATGACTTCAATCCATCCAACAAGAATATCCGTTAAAATCCGCGTCCGGCTCTTTTTACGATCGGGTTTCACAGTGACCATAAATCGATAATAGTATTATTCATGTAATACAACTTCTATAAGAATCACATGGTGTTCCATGAGCGAAATTCCTCCTTTCGGAAATTATATCACTTTGGAGAAATCGATGGACTTCCATTGTGGAATTAATACCCGCACCGCACCACACATGTCGGATAATGATGGTGCTCAAAATAGCCTCTATTCATCACCGGGATATGCGAACTACGTCTGATTTTGATGATTACTCCGTCACATTTGAACAACATTATAGTAATGGTTTTCATGACATTTCAATCTCGCAATGCATACGAAAACTATTTCGTCGTTATGCAACATGCATAAAAATACGAAAAGCGAAAGTAAAATCAAGTAAATAGAAAATATGTAATGAATAAAAATTATAATGAAAAATCAATTTCATCGCATGATGTTTCTTTTCATACGAAAATTACAATCATAGCACCCCATGTAGAAATTTCAATCGGGATTAGTTAGGGCCCTGTATAGTTTCCCCTATTTATGATCGGGTGCTGATCGGGAAAAATGGAGAGGGCCGGACTAGTTCTGTAACGCTGTTTTAGTTAGGATCTACCTGGAACTTCTAACCAGGCCCTAATGAGATCACCCTTTTATTGTCCGACAATAGGAAGAACCCCTTCTAGGCCCTTTCTATTGTCCGAATAATATTTAATTAGCGTTGTAGAGGTAAATAAATAAAGCTAACTGAAATAAATCAGTTAACCCGTATAGTTTCGAGTTGGCCCTCGTGAGGCAATAGTTGCACTCAGAAAAACACAACTATGTTCTAACTTGAAGAATCAACTTTATTTTGTCTCTAAAGAAGACTAAATTCACTTCAAAATTCTGGTGAATGACAGAAATAATATATAAAACTTGAAAAAAGCGATACGTCTTTTCAAGTTGTGTCGTAACGTTGCTAACAGCTGTTGCAATATGGCGAATCACCAACTGCGGACGACCACGGCGTTGACAGGAATCACGCATGCGATGTTTGCTGTTAAGGGCAGCCATTGTAGGCCCTGGGAAGGGCTCAGCTGGGCTTTTTCAGGATGGACTTACAAACTTTTTGAGGCGAAAAAAAGTCAAACGCTTTGCAGGCCGTAAAAATTCTTAAAATTTCATTTCTAACTATATTTTTAAACATTTATGTCAGATTTTTGTTTGTTTTGGTGGGAGTTGGAAATATTTTAGTGAAACGGGCCACACTGACTAAGACCCGAACAGTTTCTGACTACAATTTTTTTGGTTCTCTTATTTTAGACAGGACTCAACTAAAGCCTGGCTAAAATAAAAGATTGGAGCCTAACTAGACGTACATAGTTCTTCTTGCCCCAAAGAATGGGAATTATTAACAGTTCCTTAAAGGGTCTTCACTAGAACTCATAGTTAATTGGTTCTAGTGAGGACCTGATCACTGTCCTAATTGAAAAAGGTATAAATGGGGTCATTTCTACGTGGGACTCATAAAATGACCAATTCCCGTGAAATTCTCTATACGAAAATTATTTCATCGCTACGCAACAAGCATAAAAATGCACACAAAAAATAAAATAAAAATACATAAAATAAGGAAAATAAATTAAATAGACAAAAATAATGAATAAAAATTATATTCATGCTTTTCATGAAATTTCATTCTCGTGATGCACACGAATATTATGTGAATTGTACAAGCGCGCTTCATAACACTGGTCAACAAAATGTCACCTATGTACCTGTGGAATGAAACACATCATTTCCGAAGTACTTTTTTACGCTGAATTCGGATCTGGCCTCCATTTGTTTCTAGCAACTCGCATTCGTAAATTATTTACAACTTAATTTTTGTATGGTAATATTTAATCATTGTGCAAAATGACATAGATCATTTTTCAACATTAGAGACATAATTTCGATGCGTTTTTAACGCTGAATCTAACGACCACCTCAATTTTGCAATCGTCCTAACGGTTCTTAAAATAACCACAAAAACGAAGGAAAAACACGAAAAATTAGGGTTTTATGGTAACCGTGATATCAAAAAATAACTTTCTTAAACAAACGATAAGTGATTTTCTTCGTTTTTAAATGCTCAAGAAAACCAAAAAAAAAAAAAAGAAATCCAATCTAGCATTCACCATTCTGGAAATATAGTCAAAATAAGATCGGGGTAAGATGTCAACAAACAGAAACACTATTTTGATTCTGAAAATGCATAGAACACTAACGAGTAGTCTAAAAATTTTGAGAAATAGCTGAAATGAGAGCTCGAACCCTACATTTTTACCCTTACTAAAAGAAGATAATAGGACTTAAATTTTGCTCTAATTATTACACGAGCGTTAAATTTGGTATGTAGAGTCCTTTTGGCGTTAAAACACTTCTCAGATTGGAAGCCAAATTTTTTTTTAAACTTGTGGTTCGAAAATAAAGTGGGACAATTTTTTTGCACTGCTATATTCTTATAACTATCAAGATTTTTTAATTTATTTTTTACTCTGGTAATGGATTCTCACTCTTTCAAAATCCGCAGAAGAATTTTAAAAATGTTATAAATGAACAAAATGACGGAAATTTTCCAGGAAATCGAAAATTCTTATCTTCTTCAAAAAATACGCGAAATACTAAAAAAGTAAAAAAGTTCACCCAGACAAATTTTTCCCCTCTAAAACATCCACAAAAAGTTCCTTCACCACTTTTTGATATTTCACAAAAAAATTTTAGTTTATTATTCAAAAAGACAATAATTTTCGAAAATATGTGCATTAGGGTGGTTTTTTTATTCATAGGTAGGTTTTTTTATTCTAGAGGGCAAGATATCTCTCTAAAGTTTCCATTTCCGGAAAAAGAAAATCCGTTATTTCTTTTTTCGAAATACCAATATTAACACGTGCCACCGGGTACTTGAAAATCCCACATATTTAACATGGGAAAATTTTGAATTTTCGAAAAATTGGACTAATACTTCAGAGTAGGAACGAAAGTGGTCAAATTTTTCAGGGATTGAAGAGGAATGTCTGCGGAATAAAACCAAATCAATAACTTTCATTTTGAAATTCTGAATGAAATGTAATAGTTGGTCATCATTTGGAGTAGTAAATTATTTTGAAAATATTTTGTGATTATTTAAACAATGAGTTATAGTTTTTTTTCAAAATTCCTTAAAATCGAGCTAGAGATTTCCACTTTTTTCAAATTGGTATGCTATGCTACTTATTGCGGAATACTTACATAACTTTGATACTTTCCTTCTAATATTTAACAAATTCCTATTTGTTTGAACAATCTTTATTTGCTATACAGTCAGAAAATAATTGTACGTGTTCTATTTCATATTATTTTTTTGAAGTTTTTGAAAGAAAACTGTTTGAGGAAATGAAAATTGTTCAAACAAATAGAAATTTGTTAAACATTAGAAAAAAAGTGTCAAAATTATGTTTTTCAACAATAAGTAGCATAGGATACCATTTTGAGAAAAAGTGGACATCTCTGGCTCGATTCTTAGGGATTTAGAAAATAAATAATGAATCTTTGTTTAAACATCATATAATGTTTTTTAAAGACTTTCATAATCTAAACAATGACCAACTATTACATTTCATTCAGAAAATATAGTTATTTTTTACATTTTTTGAAAAAAAAGGTTTAAGTGAATTACATTCATTTGCACAATTAAAAATTGTTTGAAAAGTCGTAAGGGATATTCAAATTATCTATTAGTAATTGTTTGTATAAAAAATGACGACAGAAAATGATGACAATCAACAATAATTTGGCAACTTTCGATCAAATCCTGAAGTATCAGTCCAATTTTTCGAAAATTCAAAATTTTCTGGAAATGGAAAGTTTTGGGGGGATGTCTTGCCCTCTGGGCGGAAAAACGTTTTTTGGACCACCCTAAATGCATATATTTGGAAGACGGTGGAAAACCTTGAGAAGTGGCAAACAAGCTATTGGTAGATCTTTCAAAGAGAAACAACTTTTCTGTATGAACTTTTTCCGGATCTCGCGTATTTCTGTAAGAATATGAGAATTTTTGATTTTCAGAAACATCGCCGCCATTTTATAATTTTCAACATTTTTGAAATTCTCTCGTGGATTTCGAAAGACTGTGAAATTCCTCAGCAGAATCATGAAAGGAAAGTTAAATTTCTAGATTAGTTGAAAAAATATAGCATTCAAAAAAATCGTTCACCATTTTTGTAAAATGGCCTAAAATTTTATAGTGTCAAAAGAAGCCAGCATTTACACCAAACTTCATGCTTTTGTAACAATTAGAGTGAAATTTCTAACCACTGTCCGCTGAAATGTGAGAAAAAAATTCACGTTTTTTTCCCAGTCATGATATTGAAAAATTCAATCAGTAAAGCTGAACCTTTTTCAATGTAAAGTATTCAAAACATTAAAAAATAAATAAAAAATGTCAAAATTCAAAAAAAATTCAAAAAATTGTAACTGGCGCAACGTTTCTTTTTTATTTCTATTAAATGAGAAAAATCAATTTTAAATTAATTAGTAATTTATAAACTAAAAATTAATTTTTAATTATTTATTTTTATTAATTGAAAAAAGCAAAGTGAGAGTAAAGGCACAGTTATTCCGAAAACGCAAGAGAATTCGCAAATGAAGACCCTTCACTACAATAAAACCTATGGTATGCGCAAGTAGAAATCATATGACTGAGGGAAAAATTACGCAAAACGTAATATATATGAGAAATCGCGATACAGATTTTCCTCTGATGAAGTTTTAAAAACTGCAGTCCATTTCGTTTACTGAGTTTAAGTTTTGTTAACCAGAGCAAAGCTATTCTGAACATTAAAAGTTGTTTATTATTTAGAGAGGGGATAAATTTTATGTAACTCCAGGGGGTCCATTATGTATGATTTCACATTTCATATTTCACTTCATATTTTTAACATGTCTTTTTTGTTGTTGTCATATTCACGTTTTCTTTTCGATCTCACTTCAAGTTAGCTTCGACATATGACACATGCAAATATAAGAAACTCGAGAGACGTCTTTCAATATTTTAAATGCAATTTTCCACCTTTTGTGATAGGTCAAGCGGACATGTGATTTTCTCACAGGCACATACATAAGATATATATAGATATATCGAGGGACATAGAAAAATGGGGAAGAGAATATTATAACTGCTTCGAAAAACCGATGTATTCTACTACAAATTTCATGCTAATTCATGCTAATTTTTTCCGGGTAGGAGGCGACGTTAAAATATAAAATTCTTAAAAATAGTATGCATGTCAAATTATAAAATTAGCAACAAGTGTTTACTATTTTTTGCAAACAATGTGGCTGTCACACTTTACATATGTCTTAAAAAGTACAAAGTGGATTGTAAATTCAAGGATAAAATACAGCTTGTATTTTCATAATCATCAGTTTATGAAGGCCACTTGCGTTATTTATCACACCATTTCAAATTTTAGAGAATAGCTAACTTTGACAGTTATATTGCCTCCTACATAATAAAACTTTTTATGAAAGTTGAGTGAAACATTCTGGGTCGTTCTCACGATTTTGTTCCTTTTTCATCTCTTTTACTTTTTTCCATCTTTTTTTGGAAGCGAGTATAAGCCGACATAGAACAGAGTTTCTTTCGTATTTTCGAAGTGGGTTCCAACAATCCCTTTGGGAATTCAAGTTTCCTGATAGCGTTGCAGTACAGTTTTTGATATCAGAAAACTCAAATCATTTCTTCTAATTCGATGAAAGAATTGCCCACTTATAGTGAAGTAAAATATTTTTTTCGATACAATTAAAAAGACAATTGGTCATATTGATATTTAATCAATCTTGAGAGACGGTAACTTTACAATTGACACTGGAAAATTTGAAATGTCACTCATCAATTATCAATTGAAAGATAATTCAGACTTCAAAAAAATGTTTATTAAATGAGCTTAAAGTTGCATCAACTGCAGCAGTCATTATCGACTATAATAAGTTTTATAAATTCTGTAGTTATTGAAAAACATTATTATGTCCATCTTCAAATTGGATAAAAACGCTGCAGCACATTTATCCACTCAAAGATGAAATTTATCTGGCGAAAGATAAACATTTCTCGAAGAAAAATATTTGTGTCACGTGCGTGACATTTGTCAAGTGACACTTCGACTCAACGTAACACTTCCCTATTGAGAAAATCCTGGGGGAAATGCAGTAGACATGTTGATTTGGTTAAAGTATCTACTGTCTCGTTTCCTTCGATTCCCAGGTAAGACAGTATCCAGATTAAGACAATTTCCTTTCCTCTATTTCTCAGTGTCCAATAGGTTTCTCAAATTTCTTGTACTGTGTGATCAAATTTGTTAACGTCTTACCCCGTTCTTATTTTCACCTCATTTCAAGAAATATGAATGCTAGAATAGATTGTTTTTTCAGATTTCCTTAACATTTAAGAACGACGTAAATAACCTATCGTTTGTTTAAGAATGAAACCGTGAGATCCATTTCGCGTTTGCAGCTATGTACTCAATCGAATCAATTTAATTTCTGGGCAGTTCCATCAAGTCAATGATTGCAGTCGGACCTGTAAATTCCCAGTAGGGAAAATTGTAGAATCTTCTGGTGGCAGTCGTTGGCATCTCGATGTTTAATTCTTGTAAATAAGTGTTCATTCTGACGTAGAAAGGCACATATGAGTTTATATTTTTCTTGTATTCGTCGTGATATTTTCCCAAAATGATGTTCTCATATGCAGGATTAGATGGTGTAGAGGCTATTGCAGTAGAGTAAGTCAGGCTAAGCTGCTTTCTTCTGGTAGCTAGTGGTGATTCTTGAGTTTCTACGAGAATGCTACTTATCGGGCTAGAAAAAAATGCTCCCAAAGCAATTCTCAGACCTGTATTATGTACGGAAGAGATCGTTTCTAAAGCACTAGGTTTGGCAGAATTATAAATTGAGGATCCATAATCCAATTTAGATCTGACAAGAGCCTTGTAAGTGTTGGCTAGTATTTTTTTGTCTCCTCGCCAATTTCTTTTGGCAAAGGTTTTTTTGATCCTGAGCCTGCGTTTACAGTCATCTTTCAGGTATCTGAGGTTGAGGATCCATGTAAGTTTTTTGTCAAAGATGAGTCCAAGAATCCTGATTATTTCAACAAGCTCCAACTCGTGGTTACCTAAGAATAATCTGAGATGTTGATTGCCTAATTTATTTTCAGACAATTAGATGCAAGTTGTTTTTGTTTTGAAAAATATATAGCCATTGCCAGCCCAATCTTGCAGTTTGTTAGAACAGTCTTGAACGAGCTCCTGTATTGTTTGTAGATCTTTTTTACTACAGAAGATTGTCACACCGTCGACAAAAATACTTTTTTGACACTTCGCGGAATGCAGATCGTTACATTATTGAGTGTTATTAGAAATAGTGAAGCACCCAAAACAGATCTTTGGAGAACTCCATTTTCTAGTTTAGTTTCTTTTGAGAGGTCACCATTTACTCTGACTTGTATGAATCTTTCATGAAGGAAATTTTCAATTAAATTGATCATTGAACCATGTACACCATTGTCAAGTGAGATTTTTAAGATGCGATATTTCCAGATCATTTCATAACATTTTTTGATATCTAAGGAAACAGCTGAGAGATGTTGACCACTGATGAATGCGTCACGTACATATTTAGTTTCAAGTTGTTCAAAGGGATCAAGTGTAGAGCGATGTCAAGACACTTTGGTGCATGTTGAAGAATTTTTCTTTTTCG
This sequence comes from Melikaiella ostensackeni, assembly GCA_032362435.1. Classification (NCBI taxonomy): domain Eukaryota; kingdom Metazoa; phylum Arthropoda; class Insecta; order Hymenoptera; family Cynipidae; genus Melikaiella; species Melikaiella ostensackeni. The sequence continues at coordinate 9,422 of JAUMHM010024712.1, forward strand.
AGAAATATTATATTCGGTATTTTGTCAGATCCAGGGCTAGTATTTTTACATTGAATGACTGTAGATGTAAGTTCAAATGAAGGAAGTGAAGTATTAATTGTAGAGTTTTTGTTTTCATCCAATCTTTGATCTATAAGGCTCTCGTTTTCGAGCCCGAAGGCAAAGAAATTCGGGTGGTAGTTTGCATTACTGGAATTTGAGGCATAATTATTATCCGCAAGCTCGTCAGCAATTTATTTGGAGTCTGCTGCGACATTAACGTCAGTTTTTAGTAAGTTTATGATGCGAACAGTGGATGATGTTCCCTCGATTATGTTGATCTTTTTCCACACCTCTGAACTTGGAGTGTTCTATTTCAGACACGAAGTATAATCGATCCAAGAACTTATATTACTTCGCTTATTTATCTTCTGAGAATTAACTCGAAGTCTCTTAGATACAATTTCGTTTTGGAGAGTTTCGTGCTCTTTATATACATTATAAGCATGTTTTTTTTTGTTTAAGTTCTACTTCCACTTCTGAATTCCACTAGGGTACTTGGTGTTTAAATGATTGGAGGGACGTTTCAGGTATAGATGCGTCCGCTGCCTCTGTAACGGCATCAACTTATGCATGAACCATATCATCAATTTCGTGTTTATTTTCTTCTGAAAATGATTTTAATTTGGCTATTTAGACATGCAACTCTGTTTGAGCGTTTTCCCCGTTCGATGATTTAAACTTCTGGTGTATAATTGTACAGGTTTGCAATAGGATTTTGTAGTTCTAATTTTATTGGAAAGTGATCATTGTTGTAAAGTTTCTCAGAAGCTCCCCAATTTATATTTTGAGCTATACTGGCACTTCACATTAATAAATCAATCAAATTGAATTGAATGAGCTCTAGAACGAATTATGACTTAAAATCTTGTAGTAATATAAATGGTTTGGGAAGTTGATCAATAAGTTGATTGAGCTCAAGAAGACTTATTTCATACAGATTTGGAATGTATACATTGCAAATGCATATTTTAAATGGGATAAGGATAGACCAGTGGTCGGCAAACCGCAGCTCGCGGGCCGCATGCGGCTCTTTGGCCCCTTGTATGCGGCTCTATCACAAATGACCACGTGCTTACAATTTAATTTTTATCAATAAATGAGATCATCATTAAGTATGATATCAAGTTTCATTCAGTTTACCTATAGTTTAATTAAGACTTCAAACTTTAATCAGAGTTTGTTAAGTTAATAAACAGTGTACCTACAGGTACATATATAGTTTAAGTTTAAGAAATTTGGCTCTCAAAAGAAATCTCAATCGTTGTACTGTTGATATTTGGCTCTGTTGACTAATGAGTTTGCCCACCACTGGGATAGACAAAGCGACAGCTTCAAGATTAGTATTACCCCTACTGGCAAAATTTGTATTTGAGCGATTTTTTAAAAAGGACGGAAAGCTTTTAATTGGTGCGCAAAATGAATCCTTGAAATTTGTTTACACATACTATAGAAAAATTGGTCTTTAATAAGTAAAAAAAAAACAAAGTGTAATCTATACCCTGATTTCAGAGTAATCTTTACTTGCAACAGAAATTATCTTCGCGTAGTAAGATTTGCTCATGTCAATTATATTGTATGTTCTTTTGGTTCGATGTGAAAAAATTCAAATGTACCCACTTGAAAATGACCCGCATCAAAAATTCACTGATGTTTTTTCTGTGTAATTTCAGGGATTCACGTCGAGGATCGAACCCGCTTAGGTTCCTCTGAATAATTTTCAATTCTTTCATATCGTTCCCCGGGCTCCAGTATTATCAGTATATTTTTTAGCAATAGGAGCTGGATTTGGGGCTCCTATTGACTTATTGAAGAAACTTTCAATTTGTAAGTAATTAAGAGTGTATTTTCCTAGTGAATCTTCAGTAAGTGATTCTATTGGACCTAGCAATATATCAGTGGTTTTTCTACTCGCATTTTGAAAAATGATCAATTACCAATCGTAAGCTGTCTAGTGTCAAGAAACTCAAATCATTTCCTCTGATTCGATGAGAACATTGAGCAAAGATAGTATAGTGAATTATCTTTCTCGATACATTGAAGAGACAATTGATCATATTGATATTTTATTAATTTAAAGTGATGGTAAATTCACAATTTTCAATGGACTCCCTACGCAATGGCTCACTCAATTTTCATCAATTGTTTCTTAGTTGCCTTCGTGTTTTAAGATTTTTCATCTGATGTGATTTTCCTTAGAGTGATGTCAATTTCATTAAACGTGTGCAGATTTTAATGCTAATTAATGATTCAAATTGAAAATAAAAAAAGGTAACTAAGAAAAAATAAGACCTAGAAAATGTTAACGCCTCTTTTTATCTGATTTTCGCTCGCGTGCGATTTCTATCAAGGGACAGCATAGTTTGAAAATTTATGCCTCGGAAAGTTGCAAAACTGACTGGCTAAACCGGAAATTATTCTGCACGCGCGCCAAGCGGATTTGTAACTTTGCTCCTCCCTGTTTCATAATCTCGAAATGAGTTCCACGAACTTTTTATCCCAAAATATTGCAACCTTCTCTAACACTGAATGGATTTCTTAAATAATTCTGAAAATACATAAGTAAGTTAACAGAATCAAAGTCAAAACATTTTTCAAGTGAAAGCATTCAAGAGCGAGCGTTGATTCAAAAACGTTTAAAATAGTAATTAAAAATTGAAAAAAAAAAATATATCTCTGTTTCATATTGGAAATATTTAAGATTGTAACAAAAAAATGCTCTTAAATCATGTAATAATTACTTCACACTGGAAAACGAAACGTTAAAATCATATTATCGGTTATTTTTAAACCCTTGAAGGCAGAATCTCACATTCATATTACGGCCTCAATATTTTGCATACTTAACTCTTTCGCGGTTAAAATGCTGAAATGTGGCTGTGCCAGCAGGAAATTTTCTGCGTCGAAAAGAATGCTTTTAAAGAGGAACGTCTACTTTGAAGTAGGGAGCTCGAAATTCTAACATTATTTAAAAAACTATAATGGAAGAGGTGGAATTCAAAAGTTGTTCAAGTCTATCAAAACTTATTTTGCTAACTAAACTACGGAATCAAATTCCTTAAAAAATTGAAACATTTAAATTTTTGTCAATTCACAGAAAAACGCAGATCCTCAAAAGTACGTCGATTCAGTGTTATTTTGAATTGCAACAAAAATGAGACACCGGAGAATGAGAATTCAGCTATGTTTCTATCACAGTTTAACACTTGAAGTATTCTCATTTTGAGAAAAAAAAATCTTCTTTAGAGTACATAAGAAATGAGCTGCAACAAAAATGATTCCACTGTTTTTTAGCGTTTGTTCAAATATTCTTTTAATTTTATTTTTAAGTATCACGTACAATCCTTCGTGCTTGAGTTTATTCGGTTGTAAATTCTGTTTTCTCTTCTATCTATTTTTCTGACGTCGCGACAGGCTCTAAAAGCTTCAAGAATTATTTGAGACATTCTGCTTATTTCCTGTGAGAGTTTTATTCCTCGTGATAAATGTACTTTTTTACCGATATTACATAACAGGCATTTCCAGTTTCACCTACAAATTCAAGTGAAGCTCGGGCTAAAAAAAGTGGAAAAAAAAGAAAAAGGAGACACGAAAATATTGATTACATCACTCAGCAAAGCTGCGATCACGCACGTCCATTATATTTTAAACTCTCCCGGTTCCACTTTTTTCATATCTGCCGTTGCTCACACGTATCTAATCCGATTATAAAATATTGTTTCATTGAAAAAAACTGGACTCTATCGACTGTGAAATGGCCGATTTCAGTTCGTTCGAAAACTTTTTTTTTCAATTCTCTATGAGGAGATATAAAACCTTTGTTTCAAAGAAATTATATAGTATTTATGCAAATAAAACACTTAAACACAATCTATAATTGTAGGAGCGAATTTTAATTTAGAAGAAAGTTCGTCTTCAAGTAAAAGTTAATAAATTTTTTGCAGAATTATGCTGAATCTGTATCCTGACTCTGGAAAGTCACAATTTGCCTATTTCAGACAAAAATGTGGAAAGTTTTAGCTAAAATATGAAAAATCGATGACCTTGGACGTTTTCAAAAAAGTTTGCGCCTCAATAAAAGTTCAAGTTTAAGTAAAAAGAAAAAAACATTTTTTTGCCAAGATTCATCCGAATCCATATCCGGACACTTGAAAATCATGATTTGTTTTATTTGAGCCACCTATTTGGAAATTATTAGATAAAATATAAAAAGTCGATGTTTTGAGACGTTTTAAGAAAAGTTTTCAACCTCAATAAAAGTTTGAGTTTATATAAAAGCTGAACATTTTTCGCCAAGATTCGTCGGAATTCATACGCGGTCTCTGAAAAATCACGATTTGGCCTATTTGAGCCACGAATTTAGAAAATATTAGATAAAATATGGAAAATCCATGATTTTGGGAGTTTTGAAAAAAGTTTTCACCTGAATAAAAGTTCAAGTTTAAGTAGAAAGGAACAATTTATCGCCATAACTCATCAGAATCCATACCCGGACACCGAAAAATTACGATCTATTCTATTTCAGCCCCGAGTTTGGAAAATTTTAGATACAATATGAAAAATCAGTGATTTTGGACGTTTCGAAAAAAGGTGTCACCTCAATAAAATTTCATGTTTAAGTAAAAGCGAACAAGTTCTCACCAAGATTGATCAGAATCCGTATCCGGGCACTAAAAAACTACGATTTGCCTTATTTGAGCACTGAATTTAGGAAATTTCAAATACAATATGACAAATCGGTGATTTGAGACGTTTTTAAAAAAGTTTGTACTTCAATAAAAGTTCGACCAAAAATTTATTTTTTTAAATTTAATTTATTTAATTATTATTTAATTTTTATTTTATTTTTATTTTATTTTATTTTATTTTATTATTTATTTAATATTATTATTAATTAATTTAATTTAATTTAATTTTACCAAAATTATTCAGAGTGCGTAGGTGGACACAGAAAAATCATGATTTGTCCTATTTTAGCCCCGAAATTGGCCAATTTTAGATAAACTATGAAAGTTGGTGATTTTGGACGCTTTGAAAAAAGTTTTCACCTCAATAAAAGTTCAAGTTAAGTAAAGATTCATCAGAATCCGTACTCTGTCCCTAAAAAATCACTTCAATAAAAGTTCTTCTTGAAGTAAAAGTGAACAAATTTTTGCTAAAATTATGCTAAACCCGCAGCCGGCAATTCATGAAAAGTCGGTGATTTTGGACGTTGTGACAAAAATTTGCACCTCAATGAAAATTCAAGTTTAAGTAAAAGCTAACAATTATATAATATATAATAAAAGTTCAGGTTTCAGTAAAAGCGAACAATTTTCCCCCAAGATTTATTAGAATCCATACCCGGACCCTAAAAACTCACGATTTGTCCTATTTGAGCCATGAGTTGATAAAATATTAGATACAATATGAAAAATCGGTGATTTTGGACGTTTTGGAAAAGTCATTTTCGTCACGAATTCGCAAAATATTTAGTTTTTTTTTTATATTAGCAATGTTTTTCATACTAAATATTTTGAATAAAGAAGGAGTTCTCTTCATTTGTGGGTTAGAAAGAACTGAATAATCCGCTGGCATTTTAACCGGAAGCGTTTCAAGTACACCTTTAAAAATATAACAAGCGGCGTTTTTCGCGTTTGCAACTTATGAGGAAGCTTAACTTAAAAAAGGCAAAAAATCTTATACTTTTTCCTCAGAAAATGTGAAAAAGGAATCCAATACGTGAGATTAAAATGGATGTAATTAAAGTTTGATTGTCCCGGGAACAGAAATATTATTGCCAAATGTGAGGTGAATTTTTTTATTTAGTATTTGAATGAAATATTATTGAATAACTTTTATGAAATTCAAGTTTTGCCCTATTTATTTAGATGTTTAGAATTTTCAAATTACAATCGCCTTCAATTTTTTTTCATTTCAAAGAAAACAATTGAATTAAACGGTATAAGTAAAACAAGTCGCATGAAATTTCGAAAAAAATTTCTTTCTTCAGGAATAGAGGGTAAAAGTTTCACATAAAGAACTCCAATTCGTAGTATATTTTTTTCCAACGAAGAAAATTAGGTCAAATGCTATACATTCAGAAAAATACATAAAATAATAAAAAATATGTAGTAGCACTCTGAAAAAGATTTGTGTGAATCAAATATAGTACGTTTGGATGAAACATATTCTTTATTCGTTATACAGTCAAACATGTGTATGTTTGATTTGAATAAAGTTTTTGGTTGTACCGCATATGTTTAATTCAAATATATGTGATTGTCCGCGAAGAAAGGGACCTAACGCGCAAAAAATCGATGTTCAGTTTTTTACACCAGTCGACAGTTTTTTATCTCCTCTTTCATAATAAAAAAGATTATTCTTTTATCTGCAAAATTCGAATTGTTAATACAACTGCAAAGTGAGGCCCTCTTACGGTCACATATATTTTGTTTAAATTAAATAAACCTCTTGTTTAAGTTAACCGTTTTTGATATTAAATTAATTTGAGATTTTATTTAAATTAAATAAATTTCAATTTTCATTTTAAAAATGAATTTGTTGCTCTCAGTAAAATTATTTCGTTGTTTCAGTATCGAAAGTTTTATTAAAACGTGTATTCAAAGAAGTCGTCTTTAGCAATCGCTTCAGTTAGGCGAATATGGATGCCTTTATTCCTGTTTGATCCGTCATTTATTTGTTGCAAGAGCTCAAAACTATCTTTCTGAACAAATACGGTTGTTAGGTTGCTTTCTATTTTGTGATGCTTCTTCCTCCCTTAAAAAATCGGTTGTCAGCAGCAACTTTGCTTCAGCATATTCCTTATTAAACTGTTTGTCGACATTACTCAGATCGATATCATCATCAAATTCAGAAAACGATTTTTTCGAGTTGAATAAATTTCAATTTCTATTTCGAAAACGAATTTGTTGCTTTTAGTAAAATTATTTCGTTTTTTCAGTATCGAAAGTTTCATTAAAGCGTGTATTAAAAGAAGTCGTCTTTAGCAATCGCTTCAGTTAGGTGAATATGGATGCCTTTATTCCTGTTTGATCCGTCATTTATTTGTTGCAAGAGCTCAAAACTATCTTTCTGAACAAAT